>OZ024923.1:31980232-32232939 GCA_964017225.1 Netelia inedita
AAAGAACGACTGCGGACTTTACTTTTGCTCGGGTTATTTTTTTTTCTCGTCATTTTTTGATTTTGTTATTTTTGTCGATGATAAGTCGTTTTTATTATCGAACTTTTTTTTGATAGAATCGATGAAAAACGCTGTAAAAGATTTTAGGAAAAGGATTTTTTTAAGGTAGGTGGGAATTGGATGAATTTGGGGGAGGATCGTCGATCGGGACGATCGGTGGTAAAGCGTAACAGGGGTTGCTCGCGGCATGGAAAAATTCCGAGGATTCACCGAGAGCCAATAGACGCGATACCAATTGTCCAAAAGTTGGACGATTATCCGGTCTCGACGACCAGCAAGATCGCATAATTGCGTAAAGTTCCGACGCGACGTTCGCCGGTCTCTCGAGACGACCCTCGTCCCATAAAACGTGACGCAACAATTGATTATCGTCTATTTCCGAATATGGAAAAGCACCGAGTGTCCCAATCTCCCAAAGTACAATCGCGTAAGACCAGACGTCGCTTTTCGAGGTAAAAGCACGATCGCGAAGAGCTTCCGGTGCCATCCAACGTACCGGAAGTCGTCGTACACCACCGTCGCCATTGCCGATTATATAAACACCGTCGTTACGTGAAAGTCCAAAGTCCGATATCTTCGAACAAAGATAACAAGACAAACATAAATAATTCTAAAGCTCAAAGTCCTTTTTGAATGCAATTATTTAAAAAATTATTATCCATTTATTTATTTACTCGAAGAAAGCGAGGATTAATAATTTAAAAAAAATTAAAAAACAAGTACCTTCAAGGTCATGTCCGCTGTGAGTAAAATATTTCTCGCAGCAAGATCCCTATGAATAATTCCTTTCGTTTCGAGATGTTCCATTCCACGAGCGATATCCAGGGCAAACGAGGTGAACCGATCGGCGTCGAGATCGTTGCACGCGATCGAGATGTCCGCGGAATTACATTCGCTCGTGTTAACGTAAGTGTGTACGTTTTCTTCAAGCCCTTCGAGACAAGGATTCTTCGTTGGGAATTCCGGAAATGTCTCTTCCGTAGGGGAATAATCGTACATCGTCGTGTACGAGGCTGAAACGTAAAGCGAAAAATTAAATTCGTTAGGTCGAATTTAATCGATTCGAATATCTTTATGAACGATCGTTCGTTTCGTACTATCCGCGAGACTCGGTCGTTGACTCTTCGACAAGGAGACACCCGAGTCGTTAGTTTCGTCGCAGGAGAGACAATCTCTGAGACGATGAAGATGAGCGAGCAGGTCGCCACCTTCGAGATATTCGAGTATAACGCAAATCGGTTTATCGGGCAATGTGCAAGTCGCTATGAGTCTCACGAGATGAGGATGAGGTCCGGCGTTCTTCATCGTTTCAATTTCAGCGAGCAATTGTTCTCGGGCCTGAGGTTCGCTCTTTGGTTCCGAACAATTCGACATTTTAATGGCGACGACCGACCGACGACAATCGTCGAGCGTGCCGAGATAAACTTTGCCAAATTGTCCTTTGCCCAATTCACGAATGAATTTTAATCTTTTGTACGACACCTCGAACTCGTCCGCTTCGCCTCGATTCATCGCGTACTGGAAGATTTACGAGTAGATTTATATTGGATATTATATAATGAGAATCTCTCGCCTTTGACCTGTTTCAATAATTTAATCGTCACCTGAATCTCTTGCTCGACGTAGAGGACATTGCGTTCTCGCAGAGTCGAATCGGCCCACTGAGATCCGAGCCTGGACAATCCGATCAGACCCTGAATTCTGATAAATCATATTGAGGATTTATTATAGAAATTTATTCTTGCAGGAAACGCGTCACAATGAGAATTGTTCGAAAATCAATCAGAGAGTTTTTGTCCGGTATGAAAATTGATCTAAATGTGTTTAATTAATAGGGATGTGAAGAGTGTGTTTTCTTCTATTGCGAGAAACATTATTTTTTATATTCGTATTCGGCATTCTCGATCAATTTTTATTACTTCGTTACAGTTTATTCGTAACGATTCATTTTAAACAATATTTTTTGTAGCTAACGCACGTGTTTATATTTTTGTTTTACCTCGACGTTGCTGGGTTGCGCAACATCCGCTTGTACTTCTTGCGATTTTCATTGTAGAAAAAACTGACCGCTCCAACGACAATCATCATGGAAATAGCGATCACCGAAACCCACAAGAGTATCTGAAACATTTTTTATTTTCTAGTAATTGCTCGATCGAATAAGACTCTTCGTTAATTGTAAAAAACGCTATTTTATTCGCGAACTTACCTTTCCGGGAAGTCGAACCGAGGTCAAACTTTCGACCGGAAGTGTCAACGTCAGCGTCCCGGGTAATCCCGAGCAGCCGACGCCATCTTCCGCAGTTACATAAATCGTGGAACCCGGTGTAATGTTGAAATCGCTGTCGTTCATCGACCAAACGTACGACGACGCCGTCGATGGTAAATTCGCAATTTTCGAAATATTGTACACCGGAAGTCGACTGTTCGATATCAAAAATGGTACTCCCAAGCTGAAGAAAAGAGTAAACAAAAAAAATAAATATTCGTACATTCAAATTAAACAATTTGTCCGTTTTATCGCAAACCTTATAGCGTAGGAATTTATTCGCGAATCCGTCGAGTTCGCGTTCCATTCTATCTCGATCTCGTTCGCCATTTGTGATACCATACGAACTTTTGGTACCGGCAAATATTCCTGGGCCTTTTCGCAATCGCACCATCGTCCTACGCACTCTGGCACAGTCACTACAATCTGATACAATAATTTTTCTTTATCAATATCGTCATAAAAGTAAACAAAATTCCATAAAAAACAAAAAAAAATAGAAATACTAAATTAAATCAATATCATCGACGTATCAATCTCCCCAACACGAAATATATTTTCATATTTCGTTATTTAGAAAGTCCGATGTCGATCAAACATTCCAAAAGATTACTCACTTCCGGCGCTTTGAGCTTCGAATTGTTTCGTGGATTTGCGAATACTTGAATTTCATACGAACATGTTGGTCGTATACCGAGTTCCGGTGCTTCGGATAAAAATTGATTTTCCGGCAATATCGCCTGACACTGATCGCCATCGCGCGTTGTATAAAATAAAGTTTCCTCGGGACACAAGTTGGTATTATTAAGAACGTCGTGTTTGTTCAGCGACGTTATCAAAACGCTGAAAATAGTGAATCCATTGTATAGATGGTTGATCGAAGAAACCCTCGTGTCGATCGAGCAGCTGTCTTCATTGATAAGAATTTATTATCGTCATATAAATTTGAGAATAATAAAACTATCGTTGTACCTGTAGTATGAAATTTTTCGCCTACTCAAGGGAGGTTTCCAAGTGATATTTAATTTGAGCGGACCATGACCCTCGTTGTCTTCAACGCGAGTGATATCTTCAAAAACCGATGCGGTCAAATTTCTCGGTACGTTCGAGGACTCGAGAGCGTTCGAGCAAGAAATTTCGAAGAACAGGAGACACAGAATTATCGAAGAAAATGCTTTTGTCTTGTAGTAATTATTAATCCTTTTTTCCACGGACATTTCATTGTTGGATGTTAAAAAGGATTTTACGTTTGTCACTCTTCACACGGTTCTCGCCGTACAAGAGATAATCGATAAATGAGATAAGTCACTTAAAAAAAGAATTAACTTTGTTTTTTTGTTGTATTTTAATTAAAAAACTGTTGTAATTACATATTAGTTTTGTATTTTTTATGACTTTTCGAGAAATAATTTTTTGTCACATTGTTGCAATTGTTTATGACAAATTTTTGTTAAGATTTTGTTATTGCCAACTTTGGTGTTCGGTGGGATTCACAACTTATAGTAAACTGAGTCTTATATCTGCTTCTAAGATAGCCGCAAAAGCGTACGAGAACTCGTCCATGCTCCGACGATAACGCGAAGATAACGATGCGATTTTTTTCTAAGATATATTCTACACGGATATAAAGTAACGTAAGTATACAGGTATCGCTTCGACTATATCATCCCAAGCGCCCTTGAGGGATCTGCAGCGACGGGCGATAATGGACACGTTTCATCGATAACGCTCATTTATCAATTAACAATGCAACGCATTCATACGATTACGGAAACTCCGTGTTTATTAACGTTATAATTATAATTGCAATTTTTTTATTACTATCAAAGATATAGACGTAATTTTGTTGATCCATTTTTTATTAAGATGAGAAAGTTTACAGTTTGTCGATTAAAAAGTTGAGTGGTTAATCAAAATCGTATTTTTAGAATCTTCCATTTTGGGCTGTGAATTTTGTGAAAAAACTATTAACGATCAAACGGTATCAAACGACGATCAAACGATTCGTAAAAAAAAAGTTGAAAAAGTCAAAGTCGGTCGGCCAACTTTATGGAGCCGATAATCATGGCTATATAGCGTTAGTATTGTAAAGAGCAACGAGTGTTTATTATCTTGGGAGGGTAATATGGATTATCAGGTATCTCATTTGTGCCTTATGGATCACGGAATGTCTTCGCGGGATAATATTATACGATTGTCAAGGAGGAATTTGGTATCAGGCTTCTTTCTAGAAAGATTAATATCAACGGAGATGTCGGTGGGGCAGTAATGAATCATTCGTTAGATCATGCATACTCAAAAACCGGTCGTTTATTTTTTCATTCTATATCCGTAGTAATTTACCAATCATTATTAATATCTTGGGAAAATATGGAATGAAAAGAAACTAATGAAAGTTGAATATATCTAAAGCGTGAAGAAATAAAGATTAAAATTTATCCAGAGGTATTTATTCGATTATTGGATTTTTGTTGTCTTTATTGACGAATACAAGATTCGCGTTTATAGCGATAAGAAAATCAGCGATAATATCTGGACGAGAGATCGTAAGGCAAGCCTTTCCGTGTTTTCCACGCGTCCGTCCAAAGTGTTTATTTAATTTTGTTGCACCGCAGGTTTGGACCAATCGACGCTCAATATAAGATGATCGTAACCGTAACCGTGAAGATGAGAAATAGCTCGCGCCGCCTCGGCCCTTGTCTTGAAATGAACGTAAGCGAAACCCTTGCAAAGATTCGTCGTTCTGTCCTTGGCGAGGTATTGTTTTTGTACAAAGCCAAACGGTTTAACGAGTTCCTCCAAATCCGCCTCGTTGGTGCTTTCGGAGAGATTCGATATGCGTATAGCCGTTGTATCGTCGCGACGTTGCATTTGCATAGAATCGCCGCGACGACTACCGCCGTCTCGCATATTCGGCGGTATGTATTTGCTGCCTTGAGCTTTGCCGATATCGGTCATCGCGGTTGGCGTACCGCCCGGTCCCAAAGCCGGTTTCTTGTCGTCCGGAACTTTACCACCGGCCAAAACGGTGTCCTTGTACGGACACTTTGACGTCCAATGCTCGCCGTTACAATTACGACACTTGACGATACCCTTGTCGCCCATACTTTTGAGTTTGTCTAGAGAATCTTCTTCGATCTTGTTCTCCTCTTCTTTACTCGATATAAATTGCATAAAAACATCTTCCGCCCCTACCGTCGTAGCTGGATTGGGGCCGGGCCTATCGTCCGACGAATCGCCGAATTTTGACCAATTCTTTCTTACCGCTATCGTCTTGGATACGATTCTTCTTTCGACCTTGTAAGTACGAACGGTTTTTACTTTCTTATTGTCCTCGTTGAATGCATATTCGGTTAGGATCTTAAAGCCGTTCTCGTAAACTTCGGACGAAGGCGGAAGAGTTCCGCTATCGTCTTCGACCTCGTCGGCCCAACTGGTTCCTATGTCGTACGCGACTGGCATATCTGGCAGGTAAGTATAGAATTGAGTAAAACTTTGTAGAGCATGCACGGAAGAGGCTTAAAAAAATATTACGATGTATTCGGGTAATTTTTCGGGAAAATATTTCAAAGCGGATCGTTCGGGGGTTAATGGAGAATCAGGTAAAATTGTACATATTAATTAATATGTACAATTATAAATTGTAATAATTAATATAGTCGATTGTCGTTTTTACTTTACGATAATGAATAAATTAGTTAGGACGTAGTTCAACATGAAAAAGTGTTCACCACGGGTAAATTGACAGGGTAGATATTTGAGGTTATAGGACGAACCATATTTTTCACCCGTTGTCAAGTTTTGTATGGAATAATAGGAGAGAAAGCGTAGAAAAATGTTTGGTAATTATCGAAGTGTCATCGAACATTGAGTGGAGCTTACTAATTGTAATTTATGGTTAAAATTTGTGATTTCACGTGGAATGCGTCAGAGCGAGAATGTTGAAGAATTTTCGTGCATCGGAGATTACTGTTATACTGTGCTTGTTACTGCTTTGACTTACTCGATGTTTTGTTGGTTGTTGTTGCTTTTAAAAAGTCTTAAAACAGCCGGTAAGTGATAAAATGAGAAAATCTTTCGCACTTTTCCACTCCTAAGAATCGCGATCCACACAGAATCCCTGCGAAATGGTGGATATATAAACGTGGTGGAGGTATGTTACATATAAGTATGTATATATATGTGTGTGTATATATGCGTAGCTATAGGCGGTGCTCGAACGGATCGAGGCGCCTCTGGTGGGCGGGAATATTCCAGTTGTCTCCCTCTCGGGTCATGGCTCATGGCTGCGTCTGGCGTTGCTCTCGTCGAGTCGTGTTTAATATGTCGTGTTGAAAAAAAATGTTTCTCGGCGCCGATTTAACCATTGCGACAAATTCATGAAAATTCTCTCAATTATTCCGTAAAACACAATCGTTTAGACGTAACGTAAGATTGCCGAAGCCCAAAATGGATCAAGCACCCGGAGGTAAACACAAAAATAGTCTTGTATTTTCGTATTTCAGTGCAAAATTATGGGCGATATTTTGACCAATTCCTCACCAACGGCGAATTACTGTTTCATTTATTTGAGTAAATTTTGATAAGTACAAGATTTATTATGATTTTACGAGTACTACTTTACACCTTATGTCGAACGCTCAATCTCGAGTCGCATTTTTGGTCCTCGTTTTAACCATCAACATTTTTGCCGATCTATTCAAGATTGTCTAAATTTTGTTAGGTTATTTTTAACCTCTGCGCTCGCGTATATTCTTTCAACGAAATAAAAATGCGTATTGACACCCTCGCCGATTCAGCACGTGAAATTATCTAGAATTAAAAAATTAGTGTAACATCCAATATCACCAGATATTTACATTACGCATCGATGATTATTTCGCGTTGATATACCGTGTGTAAGTTTTAAGATAGCGACGAGTTTAATGAAAATTCAATGTACATACGTACATCGTGATTAAAAAATTATATCGTTTCCACGAGGAAAAAAAAAACAATATTAACTGTATATAGGTACGATAGGTCGTTGCAGCTAAAACAAAAATAATACATATTACAGATATAGAACTGCGGAACATCATCGACAAGCTCGCTCAGTTCGTCGCCCGCAATGGTCCCGAATTTGAGCAAATGACGAAAAATAAGCAGAAGGACAATCCCAAGTTTAGCTTTCTATTTGGCGGCGAACATTTCAACTACTACCAGTACAAAGTGACCATGGAGCAAGCCAGTAAGTGAGACAGAGCGCTGCATCCTCGGGTTTACGACGATGAAGGAATAATAGAGATGATAAATTATCGCGCGACGAGACTATTAAATTCATAAAACACCGGAGAAACCGATATCCTTGCTCTCGGCAGAATCTCAAAAAGAAAAGATAAATAGTCCGAAGAAAAAAAAAAGTTCAGAACGACCCGAATATCGAAGATGTTGTAAAGCGCGCGATGATCAACGAGAATTCAAAATATTAGAGTACAGTTTAATTTTGTTATTATCGCGCGTGTATCGTATCGATCGAATAACCGTCCTATCGAATAATTTTAAGAAAGAAAAATCTTGGATCGTCTCAATAAAACAACGCGATCAGCTATTCGTACACCTCACAATAATCGACCGTCATTCGTTTACAGTTTTAAAGCAAAAAGGAATAAATCCAATGCAAAATGCAGACCCACGTTTAAACGTTTCGCAGCAGCAGCAAACAGCGGCTACGGGAGCACAGCCACTGAATAACGTCGGTCTAACGCCGGTCCTAAATAGTCAAAACAACGGCTTGAGCCAAGTGGCGGTCGGTATCGGACCTGCGCTTAATTCGGGCGGCGTACAATTGCCGGTTGTAACTGGACAATTGGTAACGCCAAATCGTACGGGAAATGCTGGATCGTCGATCGTCGGACCTCCGGTTGGAAGCGCGATCGTCAACGTTAATGCGTCGATCGTCGGAAGCGGTACGTCCGGAGTCGGAGCCGCGAGCGCAAATGTTACGCCCGGTGTTAACATCAACGGACCACCCGGATGGTTACAAAACGAACTCGCCAATCTTCAGTCGCAACAGACGACGCTTCAGGATCAAGTTCGACAATCGGAACAAAATCTTGCCGCTCAACACGCGGCGCTCATGGCCCAACAGCAGGGAAGAGTCGAGGATGCCGTTAGACAGGCGCAAGAAACGGCGTTACGGAATAATGCTCTCGAAACGAATACCGAGCTCGCTTCGTTCGATAACGTATTACAACCGATTATCGATAGTTGTACCAAGGACAGTATAAGCGCCGGAAAAGCGTGGATATTACAAAATTCCTTGACCGCTGCGAGCAATCAAGTTATCGCTGAGCATTTGCTGAAAAAGTGAGTGGTATTCATCTTTTTTAATTCGGTATTTTCTAGAAATGAGAATATATCGACGCTGCTTACGAAAAATAGCGTGTTTCAGATTTCTTACGAAGAGAAGCACGTTTGATATCACCGTGAAAACTAGCATGTTTCGATATTTGCCGCGAAAACTAGCATGTTTCGGGCATGTCGGTTATCGTGGCAGAAGCCGAAACATGCTAGTTTTCGCCTCGAATATCGAAACGCGTTGGTTTTCGCGGTGAAATTAGAAACGTGTTAGTTTTCGTAAGAAATTTGAATCGTCCTACTTTTCGTAAGCAGCGTCGATATGGATGTAGAAATTAGCAACGTCGATTCACTTTTATTTTTAGTACGTCGATACTTTAATTTTTCTTAAAATACATCGTTGACCGAGGATCTGTTAGTAAAAGCATCAATATCAATGTTTGTGTTGTGGAGTAACGTTGCTAATTTCCATACCACGAGAGACAAAAGTTTTGCTTAATAAAATATCGGTTAAGGAGACTTTTCCACCAGGACAATCGAGAATTTCCTTAAAATCGTTTTACAGTTTGCTATATAAAGATTTATAGGAAGAAATTAATTGGGCGGGCTCGATCGTTTTTAGAAAAAGTTAAAAATTGCACGTATGAGTTTTCCGTATGCAGAGATTATTTCGATTTGTTGGTAAAAAAAAGTCCCCTTGATCACGAGAGCCAAGAATTCCACTGAGAAAACATGTGTTTTAGAGTCATACAAGGGGCAACGTTTACTCAAAAACTTTATATCATCTACTTGGTAAACGATGTCTTGCATCATTGGTAAGTCCATGTTACGTTAGAGTTTTCTTGCTTCGTAGAAATTAAGATACATTGTCCATTCGAGAATCGTGATTGTTCGGTAAAAATGTGAATTGTCTAGCGCACGAAAGAAATCCGTGGATCTACGAAAAGCTATGGAGAGCGTCGTAGTTCCGATGTTCTGTAATACATCGTTGGCCGCTTCGGACGATCAGTTGAATAAACTTAACAAGCTGTTGAGTCTTTGGGAATCGAAGAATAATTATTTCGACGATGGAATTGTCGAAAAATTGAAACATCCTAGTGTCTCTTGGTCGGAGTATCAGGCTGGTCTTGTGGCAAAGTATGCCAATGCAATAACGCCTATAACCACCTCGACGAAGCAAACTTTCGATAATTATCAAGCGCAGCATCAGGCTTTCGTGACTCACGCGCTTCGACAAATTGCGAACATTGAGCAACAAAAAATAGCTATCGATCAACAATTAAAGGCACCGCCACCGCCACCGCCGACAGCGCAGATGGTAATATTTTACATAGAAATAAATGAAAGTCGACAAAACCAGGAATAGGTATGAAAGACGAGAGTTTTTTTTTTTCGCTAAAAGCTCAACGAAGTTTTTAAAAGCTACATAAAGAGAAAGTTCGGCGTTAATTGCTCAAGATTTATGCCCATGCCTGGTTGAAAAGAAATTTCTTAATCGATCTTTTAAATTTTCGTATCGATCGATCGATCGATCGAAATATTATTCTATTATTTCGTATATTCAGAATCAGCCGAATATGAATCTTCCGCCAACACATACGGGTCCACCACCACCGCCGCCGCCGCAGATGAGTGGCGATTTGAATTTCAGTCAACCGCCGCCCGGTTGGGGTGTTCCGCCTCAAACCGCGCAACCACCTCCATTTACCACGGTGCCGTTGCCCGATTTTTCTAAACCACCGCCTGGTTTTGGTCCACCTCCAATTATTCACGAACCATCGGTGGAAGACCTAATGCCTAGTATGCCTTATTTCGAATTGCCAGCTGGTCTTATGGTTCCTCTGATTAAGTTGGAAGACGGCGAGTACAAACCATTGGATCCCGATGCAATAAGATTACCGCCACCCGCACCGCCGAGTGAACGTTTAGTAGCGGCTGTCGAAGCGTTTTATGCGCCGCCGAATCACGATTCACCTCGAGATAGGTAATTCCCAAGTTTAAAAGGAGTTTAATCATAGAGTGGCCGTTGAATCCGTAAAAATCTTAAAATCTGAAAAACGGCCACTCTATTATTGACCATTTTTCGTTTTTTTTCCCTTTTTTTTTTATTTTAGCAGTTTAATCGATTTACGTCGAACGAACGTGAGAACGTATGAAATTATTAAATTGATGCAATAAATTTTGTTCGCGCAGTGACGGATGGGAGAAATTGGGACTGTACGAGTACTATAAAGCAAAGAATGTAGCGAGAAAGCGTAAGGAAGAAGATATAACGAACGGTATAAGAGATAGATCCAGATCGCCATCGCCGATCACGAGGCCACGCTCGAAAAGTCCCAGTCCACCAAAGAAACGTTACAGAAGTAAGTCACGTAGTAGATCGCGATCGAGATCGCGTGGACGAAGCAGGTCTAGATCGCCAACGGCTAATCATAGACGCAACAGTCGTGCAAGTTCCCACTCGAGTCGGAGCAGACGACGAAGAAATAGTAATAAGGAGAGAAGTCCGGAAAGGCGAGGAGAACGCCAGGATCGAAGTCCTACGCCGCCTAGTTTCTTGTGAGTAACAACATTCGTGTCCGAATCGTTAAATTCTCACGAAACGATCACGAAATAAAATTATTAACGCAAAACGAACGTCTCGTTCGTTTCGTCTCGATTATTTTTTGCAGAAGTACGACTTATCCGAGCAAAGGACCGCAGGAGACAAGCCTCGACGAGAGTAACAAGGGTCATCAGTTGCTTCGTAAAATGGGTTGGGGTGGTGCGGGTCTCGGTGCTAACGAGCAAGGTATCGAGGCACCGATCTCCGGTGGTGAAATAAGAGACAAGAACGATCAGTACAAAGGTGTCGGTATAAATCTCAACGATCCTTACGAGAATTTTCGTAAGAGTAAAGGTCAAGCATTTATAACGCGAATGAAGGCGAGAGCGGAGGAACGAGCCGAGGAAAGAGGCGATCGCGATTGATCGTGAAAATATTACGCTCGAATCAAACGCGTGCTGAGGAAAACGAAAAAAAAGAGAAAAAAAAATCTTCGATCCGAGTTCAATGGGATTGTTTTTTTTGTTTTTTTTTTTGTTTTTATTTTTTGCATTCCTTTTACGTGTCGCGAGCGACACGGTGTGGCAACGAGACACGAGTGTAGAGGAGTGACTTGAGATAGTTGACAAAAAAAAAAAAAAAAAAAATCGTCTTCTCTTATCGCAACGATGGGAAACTCGTTTACTAGAAAGATGTTTTCAAGATAATTCGGACTCTTCTTTTTTCCTTTTTGTTTTCTTTTTTAATAAATTCAAACTCGCCTATCGCGTTTCACCGATTCTAGTGTTCGAATAAACGTTTTGTTGCGAGCCAAGAAATGAAGCGAAGGAATGGAAAATATTGTGTAACATATGTGAAATATTTCGTTGGTCCAACGAATCCTACATTAGGGACGTTGATGGCTGTCGAAATATTGTTTATTGGCCCGATCGGCGCGCACGAATAAATCTATACGATTTATTCGTGCGATTTTTGTAATAAAGAAATGAGAATCATAAGCACGTAATCGTCGTACGAATTTTCATTATTCTTCGGGTAATTTCGAGGACGTAAATACGCAGTTGACAATTTTCTAGTACGAATCATGCATTCAAATATTTTTAATTAAAACATGCGTAATTGCATTTATCCTCGATCGCGAAAACTTTGATCGATCGATAGTGAAACGTAACTTGCACATAATAAATCTTAAATCTGTAAAAAAAACGAAAAAAAAAAACAAATAATAAAACTAAAAAGAATCAAATTTATTTATGTTAACGTAGTTAATAAATTATTATTATTATATCGTTTACGAGCCGAGCGAAGAACGATTCAATTTACCATTGTAACATTGTCGGCTGAAAATCTACCGCGTGTCTTATAAAACAGAGAAGAAAAACATCAAATTTCGAGGTCAAAACGTTGCAGGAAATGGCTTTCCCTGAATTTTACCACCTCAACTATTTAACGTTGAGAATGCAGTGGATATCTCCGAAAATACGGTACAAATTAACATATCCAGTCTCTTAATATTTGTTTCACAGTCGATCGTCGTAATTAACCGTACAGTCTTTATTTTTATTTCAGATGACTCTGAGACGATGCGAAAGATACAACGAGATTACGAATCAACGTCCATTTGCATAGGATACGGTACACATTTGTTCAATGAGTAAGAAGATTTGGATTTCGACAGAATCATCGAAATTTACCTTTTCTTTTCAAAGTCCCGTTAGCCGGCAAAATATTTTCTGCATACTCGCGAATAATTTTTTAACGTAGATAATCAAGTTTTTTTTTTGCTTAAAGCGTCGGTTGAAAAAAGTAAACGAAAAGCGATAAATTGTTGGATGCAATTACGAGGGAGAGGAGTCACATCGTTGGAGCGAATAGAATTGGAATTTTAAGCGTCTGCCTTTTGCGAGCCTTCGTCCAAGCAATAAGTGCTGATAAGGAAACTGAACAAATCCGGCAAGTAACCGGTTTCGCGATGATAAAGGCACTCGAAGCCAACCGAGTCGTAAACAAAGCTGCTATTGGAATAAATATGCGAAGTATCGAGACGATAGAGAGAAAGAGAGAAAAAGAAACGAAAAAAAGTGTATCGGGGCATGGCCCCGCCGCTCCGTTTTCCGGTGTGTTCGCCAGTTTGCGTCCACCGAACCCGATTACTAAAGTTATATTCGAAATATTTTCTATTCTATTTTCGTCGCGTTCCACGAAAACGAATAATTTGCCAATAATTTCTTTTTTATACTTTATTTCAGCGTGGTTCTATACGCGTCTCGTCAGCGGCAAATAATTCAAGAGTGCGAGAACGTTGTCGATTAAATTCTAAATCGATTCGTCGAAATTCTCCACACGCCCAATGAAAAATAGAGAGAGAGAGAGAGGAAAATTAGCGGTTTTAGAACAAGTTTGGCGTTATTTCTCTCTTATCAATTGACAGCGTGACTTATGAAAGAAAAAAATTGCGTCATTGTGGTAAATGCACGTTTGACGGAGAAACGTGACTACGAGAGACTGGCCACGGTTTTGTATATTTTGTATCGAGTCTCGTCGGACATACACAGACATTATCTCGACACATGTTCCCGCCACCGTGTCGTCGGTTGTATCAGAACCTCACGTTTCGGTAAGGCGATAGTAAAAAAAGACAAAAAATGTATGTATTATTTTTTTTTTGTTTTCGTTGCAATGACCGTAAGATGAGTTTGCATTTATAATACGCTCTCTGTATGCCCGAACATTTTCCAGTTGAACCAGTTTCACGTTAGAAGAGGCCATCGTGATTTTTTGACCTTTGTAGATAAGAATTTTGCTACGAAATAACATTCAATAATAATTTCACAGATTTCTTCCCTTCGATAAAATCAAAATTATAATAAACGATTATCTGCCGGTATGGTCAATGTTTATGCAAGTAAAGAAAAATAATTCATTGGACTCGTTGGAATTTAGAAATCAATGAATTTCCTATACACAAATTTTGTATTTTAATAGCGAAAAACATGGTTTTTTTATTTTGCCGAAAAATCGTTTTTTTATTTTGCAGAAAAATGATTTTTTGATTTTGCTGAAAAATGATTTTCTATTTTGCAGAAAAATGATTTTTGAAAAGTGTGTCGAGAGATGGGTGATAACCGGGATATATTCGTCCGAGCAACAATATCATTTATACACTTATTTGAGTATACACGGTAATATATATAGGTATGTCGACAGAGTGAGAGTGCCGCGTTACATTCCACGTGATCCGGAGAAGGGCACGCCTCGGCCGCCGAGTCACGCGCGCGACCACGCTTTTACCCTTCTCGACACGTGCACGGGAAACGCTCATAAGCGCGTCGGCCGAGCGGCATTTTCGTGAGAAAACAAAATACCCTCCTCCTTATTTATATCTCTTCATTATTAACTTTTCTTTTTGACCCACGAAAATTGAAAAATTCTTCATCCCCTCACCAAGAAAGCTACCGCAACGAAAATATTCTTTCAGACTCCGGACGATCGTTGAACCCAGAATATCCAGAAAAGCGGAAAAAGTTTCTATCCAGTCGCCGATATAAAAAAGCATATCGTCCGGTAAAAAAAAATACATTCTCTCCTGTAAATCGAGTAAATGAAATTTCAAAGCGACTGACGACATCCTTTATTTTTCCTTGGATGAGAAAAATTGCAAAAAAAAGGAGGAAGAAAACAGAAAAATAAGAAATTATCGTGCGTGGGCTCGAAGGCGTTTCGCCTTCCACAAAGTCGACGGTCGTTACTCATCGACTCTGTCGAAGCCGGTGTACGACCGATATCCACCGATCATGGACAGATCGTTTTACCCGTCTGGGTGAAATAAAACAGGGCGTGCGAAGTGAGGAGAACGTTGGCACGTTCTATAATTACGAGTGAATGTTCCAATTCGTCCAAGGCCATCTCATCCTATTAGTCGGGCGATCGCTCCAAGTGGAATATATATTTCATTACGAGGCGCGTGCAACGAGAGTGCCCTCCCCTCTCCCTTACACCGCTTAGCACAAGCGATATCTCCTTAAGTAGTCACATCGAGTTAATCCTCGAGTCGTCGGGGTAAGTGACCAATCTTGAAAAAAAAACTAATAAGACACGTCGATTAATAATTCAATTTATATTGACATTTTAACAAAATCGTTATGAATTCTTAAATGTAACGATAATTCATCATTGACAAATTTTTTGACACTATAATATTCCTTGTTTATGAATTTTCATCCTAAATTCGTTTATTTTTTATTCTACCATGTCATTCATACGTTTCTTTCTTTGCCTGGTTTACCATGATCCGGCAAAATTCGAGTCGCGACGAGAAGAAACGAGAGTGAGCGCGGAATGGAAGAAGATATCGTACGATATCGGCGTATCTAATAAATATAAATGAGCGGTGTTAAAATAGCTCGCGGTTGCTACAGAACGAGCTTATTTTCTCTCGAGCCGAGCAGAAAATACTTGGGCTATTTTCGAATAGAGCGACCGGCTTGCGTACGCACGTGTATTCAGGTACGTAAAAAATATTTATGCATTCGCTCGTACGTCTATAGAGAACCTCTCCATCGCTCACTGATATTTAAACGGTTACCTGAATCGCGTTTGTATTTAGAAATTCTAATTCTAATATTAGAAATAAAAAAAAAGAAAACGAGAGTTCAATACGCTCGGAGGAATATAATAGTTTTGATTTTGAATTGTATTATTTTTTATATCGACGATACGAACAATCCTCATCGTCTTTGATCAAACTCTCGTCTCTCTCTCTCTCTCTCTCTCTCTGTCTGTCTCGTATGTTTTAAAACGTATAAGATCGATTTAATGAACGTAAAGCCTTTCGTCGTGACGTAGGCGTTTTGGAAGCTTTTTTTCTTTCACTGGCGTACGAACAGCATGATATTATGCTAGGTACAAACTCGATGAAAAGTTAAATCGTTACCGATGGAACGTTGTTAATTTTGCACGTGTTCCTATTGTAGGTTTTGTATTGCCTGTGGGTATAGAGATAGATGTATAGATCACATGCTACCTATGGCTTTAGTATATCTAGGCAAATTTTCTATTTATATATTTATATCTGGATGATAAAGGATTTCATCGCCACCGTTTTATTTTTTTATTTTTTTTTTTTATGAATTATACAGCGAGGTATGGAATAGCACGAATATACTCGAGGTTTACACATCGTACCTTCGAATTACTGGGATCTCGATCGTTAATGTGCTTGCCCGTAATTCAAACATGTGTGTCACTAGATGAGAATAAAGAGGAGAGGGAGAGCGTCAGAGAACGCACGCAAGTCGATTAAACTATATAGGTACCTAGAAACGTTTGGCGTTTCCACTCTGCGAAACTCTTAGAAGCGGGATAAGAAGCCAGACTATACTTTCTTGATTCGTATCAAAATTTCAAAATTTAGTTTCCATCGAATCGTTAAACATACCAGAAGCTCGTAATTTTTCGATAAGATCGATTCTGTTGATTTATTTATATATTATTTCCCACACGTTCGACGATCTTACGTAATTCGATATTAGCTGGACGATTGAATTTTTTTATTCAATTGGCCTCGAAACATTTGGATCTGAAAGAATTTTAATTGTAATTCATTATATTTATGTACGGGACAAACCAGGCTAAATCTATCGAGTAGCGACAGTCTGATTTCGTTTTACCTGTATATTTGTATCTTTGGTAGCAATGGAATATTTACTAGCGTTGAATCGGACTCGCGGAGAAAGTAGAAACCCTCGATTGCACGTGGCACTGACGTTTCTTATGCCATCTGAGAAATTCGCATTTTCTTCAATCTTATTTTGTCGCGGTTGTACGCTCGTTGCACTCCTATATGCGCCTATATGCATAATACATCCTTGTGGTACTCTCCGTCGAGTTATGTGACGGGAATAATTATACGTGTCGCATGTAAATCTAGACTCACAACTTTCCACAACGGTAATATCTAAGAAAATCGTTTTATCCACGTGAACATCAATCCTTTCATCTATAAATGTTATTTCAGCGACAGTCCCGTATATTCAAAGAAAACTCGACAAAACCGTGCGCGGAATCCCATCAAAATATCCGAGACCGTAAAACGCGTCAATTTTTTCCTCAATAAATTCTTAAACAAAACAAAAATCTACAAATTCACAACTCGACTAATCAAATTTCCTCAATAATCGTTCTCATCCCAAAATGCAAACAAAAATCTCATTGCGTTAAATATGAATGAAAATAAAATAAAAAAATTGAATTAACAAAAATTCATTACAAATTTAACTTTCGAGAACGAGAATAGATTGGATGCATTCTAGGAAAGGTGAACAAGGAGACGAGATATTCACGGCCGAAGGAGAAAACGAGAGGGACGCGAATGAAATTCCCAAACAGCGTGCGATGATCGCGCGGCGAGGGTGATGGGGGGTGTCAAGGGGGTACTGAATTCTCTTGATCGGTAACACGGTGGATGGTGGACGTGGAGGGGGTTGGTAAAGAAGGCAAGGGGGGTAGCAGAGAGGGAGCGAGCAAGAGAGGCGAAAGGCAAAAGAGAGGTGGATTGTGAGAAGCGCGTGACCGTACACGTGACCAGGAGCACACGGTGCTCGCGTGACCGGCCCCGTGACGTCACGCGCACGTGTCACATAGCGTGGTCGGTGTTGCTGGAGAGTGGGGCTGTCTCTCTCACTCTCTCTCTGTCTCTCTTTCTCTCCCTCTCACGCGCACTCGCCTTTGCCGTTTGTGCGTCTTTTTCCCAGTAGCGTCTCGAAACCTTTCGATACCCGTTGCAATCGCAAACAATATCCCCGACGGGCCCTCTCGTATTTGTGGGGGTGGGGAGGACCGCGAGAAGGGGACGGGGGGGGGGCAACTTTCACCAGGAAAGCAAGACACCTTTTCTTTTGCTTTTTTTTTTCTTTCTTTTTTGTCTTTTCGTTTTCTTCAACGACGCCAACGCGTTTCCGAGACTCGATAGTTCTGACAAGGCGTTATCGTTCGACGAACGATTAAACATTACGCTGAACACGGAAGTGACCTTTTGTAATTCAGTATTTCCAGAAAAAAGTATGTGGTTTCTCGCGCGTGGCAAAACGTTATCGAATTTTGTCGTATCGTAACGATGAGAAATTGAACGAAAACGTAGGACAGTTTTAGGAATTTGGATTTAGCGTTGGGGGTATATCGATTTCGGGTAGGGTGTAAAAACGATCGGTGAAATATAATCGGCTTGTCACGCGCGATTCGAGAAATTACGAAAGTAGTAAATTGTCACGTTCGCTTAGGACCACTTGGCGAGCGATGGATCGAGTCCGACGCTCCGCAGTAGATAAAGCCCGTCTCCCCACGGACATCGTCGCTAGAGGATTCAGTTATCGCCGTTTTCGTCCTCCCGTAGGCCCAACTAAGGTCTTTGAAAAATTCTCGATCGACGAAACGAGCACGATGAATCACACGAAGAGTGAGAAAATTGTACTTTGCGATATAAAGTAGACGTCTTTAAACTTCACTAATCTCACGTCTGTGTCTTAACGACTGTAATCACTGGAAATTCTTTTTTTTGCATTTTTTTTAACGACGACGATTCGCGCGTTAATTTTGACGATAGATAACGCCACGATATATTTTTCATTGATTGGCCGTATAATCGTCGTCGAGCTAACGAGGAGACACGAGGAAATTAACGAATTTCGTTTATTTAAAGTGTTGGCACGTGTAACGCGTAACGAACGACGATTTTTAATGAAGAATTTTATTATTTCATTATTTTTCGTTTTAACGATTGTCCTTATTACGCGATATTAACGATGATGGATATCGACTCGAGGTTCATGGGTTTATCCTGGATTTGACGTTGTAAACATATATTTTACGAAAAAAAAAAAACGGTGGATCTCTTTATATAGATGTATATATACGCGCAATCGCACTTACGTAGTGCGATAGATAGAAAGGCGACGAGAAACGCGTGGAGACACGCGATGCTACGACATTAGTATCGTCGTGCGATGATGCGCACCGCGAGAGAGTGCAGCGTTCAAACGTGGCTTATCGCTCTCAAGCCTCGTTGCAATTTAGCCGGTTAACATAGCCGCGCGTACCATTCGCCGATGCACCGGCCACGCCTATACCAGAGACGATAGCCTGCTATCGCGAATAACGGGATTACGATGAACTATAAATCGGCAAATATTTTCATACGACGCTTCGAAGATCGATTATCTAACTACGATCATAGACGAGAAGCAAGTTGTAGCGATTATTCCGATTTAATTCAAATAAAAACGGTTTAATTCGAATTAATTAGGATTAAATCGAAATCGTAGTGAAGAAAAAATTGATATTGGTATGAAAATTAGGTCGGGGTTGAAATTAGACAAGAGTTGAATTTAATCGACGGTTAATTAAAGCTGAAAGCGCGGTATTGGTTGGGCTTTACTCGTGGCCCGAATGGTAAAGGTGCCGCACCTGCAGCCGCTCCGGAATCGCTCCCCACCCCACCACGAGGTTTCGCGGACTCTCGCGACGCCGACGCTTCTCACTCTCGCGTTCACCCTCTCACTCTCACTCTCTCTATTTCTGCCTCTCCCTCTTTCTCTCTCACTCTCTCTCTCTCTCTCTCTCTCTCGTACTATCATCGTCCCGCGATGGATCGGGAGAATCGAACAGGGCTGCGAGCACGTTATACGTGCACCGCAACGCGTCAGGCTACGACACGCGCACACGCCACTCCGTATATACTCATTGATCTATCGCGCAATAAAAAATCATAAACACGTAACGTTCCACGCCGATTACGACGATTCAGCCCGAAATATCATCGAAAATTTGCGTCGCGAATTTAATCTCGTTAACATTATTTTCCGATCGTACGAATAAATAAGTGAATGAGAATTATAATTCGTATATTCGATAACGCGAAATCGGCGGGAAATAAAATTCTTTTCTAATCACGATTATTTATTCTCTAATCGAATCAATTTGAATATCTCGTCGATCGAAACTAGTGACTATAGTTATCGGGGGGAAAGCGCGTGCGATCGAGCGATATTGTACGCTTGCGCGGACTCACCGGCATTTTTGCATACAACGATATCGAGCGATCTATAAATTATTTTGAAAATATCGTCGCTGAGAAAAAGACGAAAACAGTGACGAGAAGAAAAATAAATTAACGTAATCGGTGGGCGCGGGCTTTAATGTTTAATTTAGTGATCTTGATACTTTCTAACTACGTACGACGTGATATGCAAGCTCGTTATATTCGTCGTTTGAACGTACGCGCGTATTTAAATTAAAGGGATAAAGCGAAACGAAAAAATTGGCCGGTTAATTCGACCTTTTTGTTTGTTTGTTCGATCGTACGGAATTCGTAAATCGAGAGGCGAGGAAACGTGAGAACAACCACCGGTGAAACCCGGCTAGAAAGCAAAAACGCGCTCTCGTCGTTCGTCCTCCTCGTCGTCGTCGTCGTCGCCGTCGTCGTCGTCGTCGTCGTCGTCGTCGTCGTCGTGTATATAGCGTGGAATTTCGCGGGCAAAGAGGAGTCAACGGCCTTATCGGGTGAGCTCGGGGGGCTTCCTCCCACCGGCGTTACTCTACCCCCCTCCCTCTTCTTCTTCTCTGTCTCTCGCTCTCTCTCTCTCTCGCTTTCGCTCTTTCGTTAGTGATCACGTGAAAAGGTGTATAGAGCCTGCAGCAGCGAGAAACAACAGAGGACCAGTTGAACGAAGAAGAAGGAAACGAAACGGAGAAGGGGTGAAAGAGTGAGAGAGACAGAGTTAGAGGGAGAGAGAGAGAGTGAGAGAGAGGAAGGGAGAGAGGAAATAGCGAAGACTGGGAACGAGAATTGCGAGAGGATATCCCCAAAGCCCGGGCGACGCAAAAGCATCTACATACATATATACATTTATATTTAGAACGATCGCCATACCGACCGAGCGTCGGTTTATGACGAAGTGGAAAAAGTGAGACGAAAGACGCATACACGGGGAGCGCGGTGGCGCGAGTGAGGCGAGTGAGCCGCTCCCTCCTACTCTTCGCCATCGTCGTGACGACAAAGTAGATAATACCACTGCGCGACAGACAGACCAGACGCTCGTAACCAAGTGTGGAGTAAAAGCCCTCGAGCGTGTCTATCGATATCAAACGTCGAATGTGCATTATTATTTCCTCCATTTCATTTATTTTTTCGTTTCTTTTCTCATTTGGCTAAAAGATTAAACAAATCAATTTCTCAATTAAATCAAACCGCGATATAATTCGTATGAAAAAAATTGTGCTTTTTCCCCCCCCCCAAAAACGTAAAATCAATTGTCCAAATTATCGCGCGCTGAAATAAACATAAATCGAAAAAATAAAAATAAAATAAAAATAAAAACAAATATCAAACGAGCGGAAGTAAAAGTTTATCCACGTATAAATTGTTGGATAAAGCGCGTTGTGATTTTTTTTTACGATAAACAAAATATTTTCAATAATCGTGTCGTATTGAAAATTTAAAAAAAAAAGGAAAATAATAATAATAATTGTACCAATTGTGTTATTCGTGTTTGTGTTTTTTTTTCACGTACGGAGGAAAGTTTATCGTGCGATTTGTGTGACGTAGGTGGCGCGAAAGGTCGAGGGGAAATACCCGGCGTTTCTGTCCCTATACTGAAACGAACTTGGAGAGCTATATACATATACACCTATCGACACACACACCCACACATACCCCCTCACACACACACACACACACACACACACACTCATATATATATATACTTATATTAAATATATATGTATATATGTTATCGAGGTGTCCTATAGCGCGTACGTCAGTGAACCTCTACGCGGTGGACCAGCGAGCGAGAGTGATTTTATTTTTTGACGAGAACGCAGCATCGTGGAAGAGAGATTGATAGACGAAGACGAAGATTGATCTTTTTCTAATTACGTCTGTGCGGTGGCAGTGCGTGTCGTTGTGTATCTTATACATCGTTCTTGTCTCGTTACAGTGAGAATTTTCCTCGAATTTGCCGGTGAATAAATCAATCGTCGTTGGACTAGACGCAAGTCTGATAGGTCGAGCGTGCACCTTACTGGATACATGTGCGTATGCGTGTGTGCGCGCGTGTATACGTGCGCGTGTGTGCATAACTATCCGTACTCTTGGTGATCGAGAGAACGAAGATTTTCTATTTTTTTTTTTTGACTTTTCGTTAAATCTTAAAATATATTGAAATTCTTGGTTTAATAATCAATCAAAATCGAGGAGTTCGTGGGATTTTCAAGCACTTTTGTGGCCGGCTTCTGTCGCGCCCTCTCTCGTCGAATCGACATTCGCATGGTATTATTCACACGTGTGTGTCGTTCGACTCGCTGAGATTTATCGTACGTACTTGCCACGTCGCACTATCACGAGAGAGTTTCACGTTTGTTCTATGCGGCAGAATGATGGAGACACAGAATTATTGGGACGAGAGCTCGGCGCACTCGATGCAGGTGAAATACGAAAGGTGAGGTGTCATATTTATGTAATTATTACGAGTAAGAATACTCGGTATTTTTTATGACGCGAGAATAATTAATATTTTCTTACGGTTTATCGTTAGATGAGAATCGGTCGCGTGTTTTCGAAATAACGCAAAAGTTTGAAAAAGTATTTAAACGGCACGTAATTTTTTCGATATTGTCATTTGTAGTCGGGCTACCTCGTAAACGGGATTTTTGTCCAATTTTCAGGAAAAATCTATCGATCATATTATTTTGGATATTTATATAGTTTTTTTTTAATTATACATTTGATGAGATTACGAGTGCATAATTTTTTATTCAAATATCCTCGAAAGAAACCAAGGGTATTGGAAGAGCGTAAAAAAAATTCCGGTGGTGAGAAAAATAAATCGTCCTGGGTAGAGTGGTTACACGATTCACGTGTCTGCGCGAGGGTTAACTCTAGTTGACTCTGGAATGCCGTATGGGTTGTTTTTTTTTCTTTGCTTTGCACCAATTGACAAGATGAAATATTGTCGGTGACGCGGTGATCGGGAGATAATATGTTAACCGTGCAATTTCGAACGTCTTGAAAAATGAACTTAGTACTGTAAATTTAGACCAAGAAAACGGATAAATAAGTTTTTTTTTTAAAATATGTGCAAGAATTGAAAAAATGAAAAAATTGCACTCGTCGAAGGAATTTTTACATTACCTATGTGAGGTCATCGCGATTAGAAAACGAAAAAAAAAACATGTTTGCACCGCCAAGGTCTTCGTTTCACTAACAAGGTCGTACGGATCCCAGGGAATCATCGAATCAAGTATCGATAACGCGTTGATAACTTTTCGCGAAGTTATTATCGATGAACAATACATCGTTGTATAAAATGCTTCGACGAAGCGTTTTTTTATTATCCAAATTATCGGAGCAATTGTAACAACAAAATTATTTTTTAGCGATGAACGTTATGTATGTGATATGAATCCAAAAAAAATTCCACTCAATTGCGATCGGTATTATTACGAAAGTTGAAATATTACGAAAATGTCGAGAAATCATAAAAATTGCGAAACTTTTTGAGTTTTTATTTCACGGAGTACATGACACGTTTTTCGCACGGAAATATACAACGAAGTCGTTAACCGTGAGTACACAGGTGAATCTCGCGAACGGACTATTTTATCGCAGTATCTCTCGTCATCGAGTCGCGCAGCCGAGTCGAAGGACATTGTATAGACATAGCGGTCTCGTGCCAGTATACGAGAGCATTGGTGTAAAAATTGCGCTGGCTCGGAGGGAATGCGTCGAAACTCTTATTTATCAATAATAAACAATAATTTATATAATTTATATGATTTATTACAATTATATAATTGTTGTAAAATATCTAATAGCAAATTAAATAAATACAAATAATACATAATTCATTAAATCTATAAATTAAATACTTTGCACAATCGATTGCAAATGAATCGCAAAAGTTAATTCAATTTTCATAGAAATTTCTTTAAATTTATATATGATTAATAATTCGTGGACTTATTGATATATATATATATATATATCTCGCCCAAAAAGTATTCAAGACGACGAACGCACGTCCAAGATAAGATATAGATTGAAGGTCGCAATGTGGTGTCTCGATGTCTGCGATGGGGCCTTGACGTCAATTAAATGCGTGACTGCATGAGAGTACCTACCGGCCAAAAAGTATTTGGCTTCGAGGAGCAACGTGTTCCAACGAGCCATCTTTCTCTAGCCTTCGGGAAATGTACGTGTTCCACCTAAACTGTACACAAATCACGACTCGGAATCGAAAGCTATTCCATGGTCGCGAGGTGAATTAAAATCACAGTGGGGGCAATGAATGATACCGTCTCGTCAAGTTTTGCATGAATGTCACTCGCGCGACAGTGACGTAATGATACTCTACTTCGAACTTTGTAAAATACGGAATTCCTCGTAATTTTCATAAAATTTATACCTATAGAAAATGGTGGCTAGGTAGGCAGTGCTTTCGAAGTTTTTATATAGGTACTCTCGTGTCCTATCGATTAAAAAAGCTTAGAACATGATATAAGGGTTCCGTGTGACACGCACCGATATTTATGTTTTCATCCGTATTCCAATATGGCTAGCATGAAAATTCAATAATTGTTTATACTAAAGAAAGTTTAGTAATTACGTATTGTTAATATGTAATTATTTTATAACGAATATATGGATATTTGCGCGCGGTGGTTATTTTATTCAATCATTATTTGCAATAGTTTCAAACAAGAGATCTTCTTTTGGATTTTATGAAAAAAAATGGATTTGAAAGATAATCGAGATGACGCATCTTTAATTTTACATTTTTCATTGTACTATAGGCGTGGTTCGTTATAAATTCAGCCGAGAACCGAAACGAGGCTCATTATACTACGACCTCCGTTCGGAGGACACGCACAATTATTTTTGCGCTCGTGATTCCTTCTCAAGGAAATCCACTTGGGTGCGCGCCGGATGCGCACCTAGGTCTTTCGATGTCTATCCAGAATTCGTACGTTCGTTTTGCACACTAGGTTTATCGATGTAAGAAACTTTTTTTGTTTTTTTTTTGTAATCTGAAGCTGTTCCGAGTTACCAAATTTGTAATTTGCGAACACTATTTTCGGTGAGCGTTTCAGTGGGGCTAACGCTCGAGAAATGTATTTCCCCAGCAAATTAAACGATCTAATCTCTCGTTAATTATGGGTTAATTTATAAATCATTCGTATCAACGTTGACCTCTGTAAATATCGTCAACGAGAGGAACGAATAATCAAATTACGATTGTATTCTCGTGTTTCATTCAATGGAAATTAACCAGTGGAAAAAATGACAATTATTATTGTCCAATTTGATTAGAGCCAGAGTGGAAAAGAAGCCTATTGCACGCATTTCATTAAGACCCCAAGTAGTGGTTCGTTTCTACGTTACCTCAGAACTTTCGAATCGTTATTAAGATCTTGAATGGACTCAGCCAGTTGCTGATAAACAAAATTTCCATCCACATTTCTGATCATTTCCATGATTCTGCGGTGACACAATAAACATAGATATTCGATGTATCGAATAAACACAAATTGAGCCATTTCGAAAAAATCTTCGATCGATAAATATTGATTATCGAATAAATGAAGGAACGCTTATACTATTTGCGGAAGTTTTTCATTCTCATCCATTTTCCAAAACGTCACTCCTTCGTACGTTACCAGTCGAAAAGATTTCGTCATGAGAGGCCTACGAATCAAATATTTCGCGAGGTCATGGAGAAATGAGACGTCGACGACGTCGACGACGACGACGATGACGACGTTGTAGACGTTGTATAGTACGTAGTGACGTTGAGTTTGGCGATGACGTGCGTGGTATAAAGTAAACGAGGACGAAAACGAGGTCCGGCAACGAAGAGACGGTCAGGGGCGAGAAAGGTACGAGATGCCAAGCGATTTCATCGACACGAACGACGCGCCATTGCCGTACAGTTTGCCGGTGATTTCACATCCCGACGCTCCGTACGTATTCTCAAACCGTGAGAAGCGCGGGCATTGACACCACGCGGCATGTGGATCGATCGAGCTCTCGATTTATTATCGCACTCGAGGCGTTAGACAGAAGTAGTAGCGTCGCAATACTTGAACATCCTTTCGTGCGTGCGCTATGTTAGACTACGCATCGAAATTTTAGTACTTCATATATATATATATATATATATATATATATGAAGTATTTCTCGTCACTACTACCACCCAAAACACGTATATGACGAGACATATTTTAAAAAATTAGATAACAGCCATTTGACTAAATTTGAATCCATTTTGGTGCATGTAAAGCCTCGTTTGTATTATAATCATGTTCTCGCGAGAGTATACTTTGTGTCAAAAATATTTTAATGGTTATTTTCGAGAGCTAAAATACACAGTTTTTCATTCACGACAAGAACAAAAATGTTTGCTATATTATTTGAATTTCCAACAGCGGAATATTTCTTATAAGACAAAAAATATGTTCATGGAGATATAGAGAACACTGTCAAGGTAAGTACGATACATTGTTATGATAATGTTTTATTCCACTAATTCGACTCGGATTCTAGGTCAATAATTGAAGAAGCGTTAAAGTTTTTACGATTTTTCGTCTTTTAACCAGGTTCTTGTTAAAATTTGAAAATACGACTGTGATATTTGGAATTTATGGAAAATTTCCAGTTGAATAGAGCTTTGAACCGTTAAAAAACACGAAAATTAGATATTTTTTATTTTTTGTGATTTTTGGGATTTGGGCGGACTATTTCGTTGACAGGTATTACCCTGACTTTTCTTACACCTGGGTACCTCTTGATAGCCCTTTTAATTTTGGAGATATGTTAGGAGATTGACGCAATATGGGTCACGGGGTAATGCGGGTCAGATGCCTCTCGCAGCCTCTTTCGACGTTCTGCTCGTCTGATACAAAGTTAGATTCTCGACGTCCCGAAACCTGAATATTTTGAGTATATGCACAGGTTGATTCGAAACAGACAAGTACTTATGAATGATATTTCATAAAATTTGTAATGCACTAGGTTTTTTCGGAGATTGAAGCTCTTGAGACATAGAACAGAAAGCATTTTCCATTAGGAGTACATAATGTCGAAAGAGCTTGCCAGCCGTACTGCAACCTCCGTCAACCTCTCACAAAAAAAGAATTAAAATTTTTATTACATTAAGAAGAACTAAAAACAAATAGATAGATTAAATTTACATATAATTTATTTAAATCAGACATAACGTATTTAAATTATTCTTATCGAACGGAATGATCAATTATCAAGAAGAAAACGTAGTTAAGAAATATTATAATTAAATGAGTGTCTATTTCGGTTTCGTCCCTTGTATACACACATAATTACCTGTCTTGGGAGTTATATTCGAAGGAATGGTGTATGTCCCAGGGACAGATGAACAATTATAACTCCCTTTTCACAGAGTAGGGGGAAATGTAAATTTAGCTCATCGCAACGTCGTCTCATTGACAATATATGAGGCGGAAACAGGAGAATCACAATTACCATATCCTTGAGTGACTATTAATTCAAGCAAATGCCGTGTTAACGAATGAGATATTAATATATTCATTATACATGGAGAGATAGTCTCTATTCGCGTTAATTATCGCGTGAAATCTTGAAGGGGTTGCCGAACGCGTGAGCTTCTCTCCTAGAATTCGTCGCTTATCTGATCTCTGTAAACGTATATTTTGTGTACGTGTGCTTGAGATACGATCTGACGTAAAATATCCTTTTTGTATCGTCGCTAAATCTTTTATAGTCAAAAACTTTCCGTCGTATCTCGGCGACACACCTATAGTGAAAATAAACCCGATAAGATTGACTATCTTTTTTTTTCTTTAATGTGTATCTAATGTTTTGTTTTGAGCTAACTCTGCTCCGAGGACGAACGCTATCGTCACGATACCAGACGGACTGGAGGACTACAAGTTTATCGAAAAATCAACGACACACGACTAACCTTATTTCCTTCTTCTCCATTAGGCCTCGGCGCAATCAATATTATGTGGTTAATATAAATTTTGTCTCGTTCAGATCTAAAATTTGTTTCCAAGTGAACACTTTATATTTTAGCGAAATAAATTTTATTCTATTTTAGCCCAGAGGTCAAAATTAATTTTTTTGGCCAAAGAACTTACTATTTGCCGACTTATTTTTATTCATACAATCTAAAAAAAATAATAGTACAAGAAATCTCGAGAAAACACATAAATTGATTTCTGAACGATGAAAAAATACTTCCCACCAGAACTTTTATATTTTGCTATAGTTTTGTTTTTACTATGTTTTTGTCATTTTTTGCCCTGGCAAAGTGTACGATGTACACGTAAAATAGTTTTTCTTTCACACCCATATAAATTTAACGACCCGCGTGCTTTTTCCCGCTCTGCATATACCACCGCATTCCATACGGTCTCCAATATTATTCTCATTTTCGACATTATAGCGTAGCTTATAACATGTTCTATTTTTATATTCATCGGGGTGATAATAATAATGGCTTCCTCGTCAGTTTAGATTTTCCGGAAATTCTGTAATGCGCAAAAACCTGTCGTTAACAATTTAGCGCGTGTCGTCGTGTATATAAATCCAGACCCTCATGGTCAGGTTATATTTTTCAGGAATGTAAATTTTCCTGTTTAAGATATTACGTGCGTTATAGACCTCAACTTTTTTTACACTTTACACGAGGGCTCTGCGGGCGAGGCCTTGAGGGAAGACTTTTAATTCGTAGAAAATTGAATTTGTTTCCTGACGGAAGTTAGCTCATTGAAAATTAAACTGGAACGTATATTGTAAGAGAAACATTACTGAGTAAATTGTAGGCGTAGATTTTATTTTCTCAGGTGTACTTTAATGACATTAATTTCATAATTCTTGTTTGACTAAATCCTCAGTGCAGTTTGCCTCGGCAAACGACAGTCCTTCGGGCCTTATCCATGATTAGGGTGAATTCCTTCCCCACAGCGTTGCATCGTCGGATCACGTTACATACACAATTTCCACATAGAGAATTTGAAACGGGAGCGAAGCAATTCGTATACACTGAAATCATAGCGATTATTTTATAATTTTCTTCGCGTTTAGAAGACATCCTCTAACACATAATTGCATTTAGGACTGCCTCAAGACAACTTGAGAAATCCTTAATTTCATCATTAAATGTCACGTTTTATCGCTAAAACCCATAACCAGCTTTTTCCAGTTTCAAGAAATTCGGTCAAGTTGTCACATATAAACGAATTAAATATTCCAGCGATATAAAACACGCGACGCAATCACCCAAAATTTAGAATTTCATCCATACAATTAAAAAAACACACGTATCGTCGAAATAACACGAGAAAGATCAACGAAGAAAAGGAATTTTGTTGGTGTCACGAGGCATCCGCGTCTCTCGCAGCGGAATTTTTTTTCCTTCTTATCCGAATGATATGCATCCTTTTCTTGTTGTTTCTACGATGAAGAACGAGGTGTATTCATTTTTTTGACTTGTTTACCATTAGAACGTTGATCAAACGTTATACATCGTCGAAATGGAGCGTGATCGTACGCACTTTGGGACCAAAATCATCATTGCGTCACGCTCGAAAATATAATACGCGATTATATATTATTACAGAACGTCTTTCGATGAAGGCGTGTGCGTCTACCTTTCCCAATAATGTTTGTTTGCGTGTGCGGTATGGAGTCTTCTCTCTCCTCTCCTCACCCTCTCTCGTCTACCTCACCTTCATGCCATGCTCCGTCGTACCAGAACGATGATCGGAGGAGGGATCGTGTTATTAGAGACTTATAATCGTGCCCCTTCTCCCTGGCCCACGCACAACACGTGGAAAATTTGAGAGATAAAACACACGGTTGGTCGCCGCGATAAAAATCGTTCTCGGGGCGCGAGATATGCCGTTGGTAGCGTGAAATGTTAATCGCTGGAAATGTACCCGACCGAATGGAGTGTCTAAATTTGTCGCGTGATCCATTCAAGTCGTGTGTGATTAATAGCAACGGAGTACAGCGGGAGGATAGAGGGGGTGAGGCCGCGGATATTACTCGTCGGAGGAGCCACGATGGTCCGATGATAAATCAGTATCTCGATGAGAGATCGATATATATATATTGTGTCTTAGAGTCTCATTGTTATTATATTTCCGATCTCATTGTATTCGTATCACGTCGCTTCTTATCCTCAAAATATTCGATAAATTCATCGAAATATTAATAATGTCGTTTTGGTTGGAAAACAATGATCGTAATGTATACTATATTTAATTCGCGGGTACGATCGTGTTTCTTACTATTTATCGAGGGTTGGCTTTAGTGAAAAATTGAATAGTAGGTGGAATAAGGGATAGAACGCTTCGATGTCGAAACGCCTGAGCGACAGTACCGAAAAAATGTCCTGTTATTTTTCTTATCATATTTATCGAACGCCGTATAAATAAATTTTGCTAAATTTAATAAGTTTTTTTGTGCGCTCGGTGTGTACGTCGTTCTCTTATCTTAATATTTAACGACGATAATACTTCTACGTCTTTAAAAAAAATTAACACATATGCCAGTTAATTGTTTCGTTTTTCTTTTTTCTTTCAAATTTACATGCGTCAGTTTTTTTTCGTTCTATCCGCGGTGCTCGTGCGAAAGTGTAACATCGTTAAGATACGTGCTGACGTCTTTGAAATATTTTTGAATTATCAGTTGTGAAAAAGGTGTGCGGGCACAGCTGTCGAAAGCTGCTGTGAATCGCGGTCGAAATCGTCGTTCGAACACGTAGACACGTCGGTCCAATGTCGCTCCGCTGGTCGCACCGACTCGATCCAGCCGCGTGATCACCTACCTATGCCAATTACATATATATATAGAAATATACGTTACGAACGACGAAACTATCGTGAACTCAAAACGGGGTCGGTAGAAACGACTCTAGATAGGCCGACTATATTATTTTGAGAAATATGTTATAAATTTTATTCGCGCGAGTTCCAGTTGAAATATTATTACCACGATCATTAATATTAACTTTTTTCCTCGCACACGTTCACGCAACGCGTGGTCATGATAAATCGCTCATTTTTATTTCTCGTGACAAAGTGACACCGTCGCGTATTTACGTTTGTTTTAATAGTTAACGATCACTCTAAAATCGTGACTACCAAGACACGACGGAGTTATGATTATAGGGCGATGGCTTCGCGCGACTTAATACCGTCTTGATAATCACGACGAGGGCGTGACTTTCGCCACTTGCCTAAACTCACGGGACGGCTAAAGTCACGAAGTATATACCTGTATACTCACAGAGGGTGGTACGCGAAGGTGGTAGCGAGGACGCGTATAACTACCGAACAGTACTAAACCTTGATACACATACATTTTTTATATATAAGATAAATATTTAAATACGCAACGTGTATAAGATAAATATAAACGCGTTACACGTGCCCGAGAGTTACACTCGAGCCGGCGAGCTCACGCTCGACGGTCACGTTGCCTGCCACGCACCCTTCATATATATATATATATATATAACTCACCGATGTAGGTTACTACACCTTTTCTTACTTCTATTCATTGATTTTTATTACTACCAACCGAAGATCCGATATAGAAATAATTCGCGAAGGTTACCACGTATTAGAAGAAAAATAGAAAAGACTAAGAACGTTGGAGTGGCATTAGCAATTATATCTAGAACTTTACAGTTTTGCGAGAATTTTGCATATTGCAGGGCATTCTTTTGAAACTGACGATAGTTTGAATTTATTGCACGAATCTGATCACTTTTTTTCCTTTCGTCAACGACGATAATGATAATAATTCATATTTCGAAATAATTATAAGCGTATCATTAATACCTATTATTCGTTTAAGCATACGTCTGTACACGTAGAGTACATTATATATGCATTAGGAATCAAGCAATTCTTGGAATGAGATTGTCGACCGCACGTGTAAGCTTTTCCTGCGACGTCATCGTTGCCATGGAATCGTCGTTTCGTCTTATTCGTATATATATATATATATATGTAAATGTGGCTATATACCTACGTACGCTCCGACGCGTAGGTGTTAATACGCAAGCAAATGAATTCGAACTCGAGTGCACTCCAGCGGTTGTTGATACAGTTCGGTAAATTAGCTCTTTTCGAGATCAGATGCTTTGCAGTCAGTATACGTGATGGTTGTTATTTTTGTTAATAAGCCGTTAATTCGTGCACGACACGCTCGCGCGTTTCGAAAAAAACCTTTCTCCTTTCGTCACTACGTTTTGTTATCGCGAACGTATTTATAGAAGGCATTTGATCTCCTTGAATTTAGAAAAATAATTTTATTTTTTTATTTTTTTTATACACAGTATTGTTATCTTCAATATCGTCTTTAATGCAAGACAAAGTTGTTCGTACATGTTGTATACATATATACATATATTTACGTATCTTAGCTTCTCACGTGTTTCGCACCTAATTAATTCAGTCTCTCGACACTTAAATATTTCCAAGTGTCTCGCGCAAACTCTCGTTGCTATGAGCAAAGCGAGAAACGTGACAGCACTTTGCACATGCGTACGTCGAAACAGTCACGTTCGTATTCGTTCTTCGTATAGTCAACGTTTTCTCCCTCTCCGTCTCGCCCTCCCTCCCTCTCTCTCTCTCTCTCTCTTTCGTTATTGCTAATACGTCGCCTCCGGGCATCCCCCATTCGGCACGTTATCCCTAAACGTATTTATACCGCTGTACAGTCGCGTTGCCGTATACGCTCGGAACGCAATGGTGTGCATACGTCGTTATAGAATCGTGCTTACATTCGCAAAATCGCATCAACGCACGTGGATCATTACACGTATACATTTATATTCATACGTGTATAGCTACAGAGAACGCAGTGAAAGTCGGGAAGTCTCGTGAGCGTCGGAATGCACCGAGGACCCTCCGCTTTTATTACGATCCTTATGAGCTAGTTGCCGTGAGAATTCCTAGGCTTCGGGTATACGAGCAAGGTGGAAAATTTTCCGTCTCTGCCCCAAGGGATAATTCCATTAATATATCGGCACAAGGACATCGCTTGAATGTTTCGCGCGAAAAAAAAATGATCGAAGGTTCGTTGTAACGAGCCTGAACAAGATCATTCGACAAGAAAAAAAACATAGCAAAAATTACGTTAACAATCGTGCAAAAAAGTCGATCGATCAATTTTAAATATGTTCTAGATGTAATTAAAAAAATTATCGATGATTATAAACTTACGATAAAATGATTATGAAGAATATTTTTATAATAATTTTTAATAAATAAATAATATAATTGAATTGAATTTATGATAAATAAATGATTGTAAAATCTTTTAAACGATCGAAAAATGCATTGTTAATATCGATTATACGATCAAACAATTGATATCTATCGGTTATTAAAAAATCGTAATTTTTTTCAACTCTTCTTACCTTGACGCGCATTAATTAATCATTCGGGAACCCGTGGGCGTTCTGGCGACTCGCGTGTATGTTCTCCGCCCTTCGTAAAACAATGCTTCTGCTCTCCGGTGCTGCTTCGTCGCTCGCGAGAAATGTCGAGACGGTCAGGGCGCGAGAATGTTATACGAGATAACGCGTGCTTCGTTGCATCGGAGATCGCGTAGGAATCCTCTCGGAGACCCTGAGAAGCACGGCATAGTGTGAAGCTGAGCCGCACTGGGGACCGAGGATCGAGGAGGTACGGAGAGTGTCCGCATGATCCGATCGAACGTCCTTCGACGACCTTACCGTATATACCTGTGGGCACTTTACCGCCCACTTTGAAATCCCGAGGCTCAACCACGCGGAATAGTCGCGAGTAGCCCATGTGTTACATGGGCTACTCGCGACTATTCCATACCGTTTCATTCACATCCATGGAAAAACTCGTTCTGTACTTCAGCGTGCTTGCACTCGATGATGCACATCTACGTTACAAGCTTAACGAACGATCGGTTTTCCGCTCGAACAATTAACAATCGTTGATTACAGAAATAAAGCTAACAAATAAAATGTTGGAGAGAAAATTGCTCGCGATTCGAATCGGAAAAAAAAACGTGAAAAACTTTTGTTGATAGAAAAACAAGAAAGGTTATTGCATTTAAGGGATTCTTAGTCATCGCAGGAAGGAGTAAAGGGTTATTTATATCCGTCCAATTTCTCGTTTACGTCGCTCGTGTCTATTTCATCCGAGCGCCTTTGAACTTCTCGAACGATTTCAGGATTTGTTGAAAAGTAACGTGAACTTTTACCGTTTGTGGAAACAGAATGCCCGTACTCGTCTTGGCTACCGGACGACCCACTGACCCGAGTACACACGCGTAGTCTCTATCTCCCGAGAGCCCATACGTCATACGCACGGAGGCGCGTGTCGAGCAATTTTTTTCGCGCAAAGTTTCCGAGTTATTCTCGATCGGTCGAGACGAACTTGCTATACATAGTTACTCGTCTACAGTCGAACTTCCGATAATTTAACCTTTCCGCGAGGGTGACGAGGAATCATTTAGAAGCGGTTTTCCTGCCCCCGATTTAGCAGAAGCCGGGGGTGCGGGTTATGCCCCGCTCATCCCTACTTTCTTCTATATATATCCGGGTCTTACTATAGAGATAACGCCTTGGTGTCTGCGCAGTAATGTGATCTAAACATAGACCAAATGTTGTAGCACACACACACACGCACACACACACACACACACACACATACGAGGACGCGTTCCGCAAACGTCAAGGAAACTAGAGCCGCGCTTGCAAGTTTTATGAGGTCTGCTTTGCGAGTTCGCCTCTCTCGTTCCGATTTTACGTATGTAAATAGACGTATCTCGTCTTTGCCTCGACCACCTACATACCGCGTATGTACGCAGGGTGAGAAAGGGGAGGATCGACGAAGGTCTCCTTTCTTTTTTGCCTCGATACGTACTGCGACCGTTTGCGTTATTTTTTGTGTTGACCCTCGTACGGAAAACGCTCCTTCGACCGGTCGAAGATACAAAAGTAGTGCGCGTGACGACGAAATGTGATGGGGAGGATAGAAAAGATGAGTCTGGGAGACGAGATATTATTCACGGAGAAGTTCCAGATAGAGACGTCTGGTAAAATAATAATCGGTAATTATCGATACGGTCACAAGAATTTTGATCGTTAGCGATATTGTAACGAAGAAAAAGGAACAATGTACGATAAATTACGAGCGTCGAATTTGGAACACGTTTCAGTAAGCTCGAGATATGTTTACTCAAGGTTTCTTATCTATAATTCTCGAAAGCGTCGATATCTTGTTTTTTTATTAATCGTTTCAGGGCGAATTATTTGTCTTTATTTGATCGTCGATTACGTATCGGCAATCGGGTTTTCACGCATGCGACACTTTTCTTTCTTCAAAATGGATAATGCGCGAAGCTACTGAAAAGTATCGGAGAGAGATTGCACGTTTCGTGACGATGAGTCAGTCGGAAAACTTTGCGACGTTACGTGTATCACACATTTGCATTACATATATTTTCGCTATGTTTGTCGTACGTGTACCTGATACCGACGACGTCGATACACGGATGTTATTCCAGATTTTACCGAATACTCGTGTCTCTCCCAATTGATAGATTAGATAAGATCACGAGGCGAAGACGATACCGCGTGGTAACGAAAAATATTCTCGAACGGAAATAGCTACGACGATTATGCTTCGTACGCGTTCAATTTATCGTAAGAATAAAAATCGATTTATAAGAAAAAAATTGATAGTAACCAAAGGAACGATTAATTCTTTTCTCCGGTCTAATTTTCCATTACGTTTGTCTGCTTTCAGTCTGGACGGTAGATCGTGCAAAGACGAGATATACAGAATGGGCATTGGCAGTGGTTACTGCGAGGGAAATCTCAACTTCACCACCGCTTCCGAGGACGATGAGGTCTACATGAAGAAAAAAGTCTCAAGGGTTAGTAATCTTCGAAACAATTTAATTTCTATGCATATACACAAAATAAATACGAATAAATGAAAATTGAATAATGTTGAATGGGCGAAACTCTCTCTCTCTCTCTCTCTCTCTCTCTCGTCTACGTCGAGGTTAATTCGAATTCAAGGTCGAGTGGAAAGATGATTTTTTTTGTTTCGTAATACTCGAAATATGGACTTTGATGTGAGTTTAGGTTCTGATCTTACGTGACCTTCATTGACCTTGATAATATAAATTCTTCTTCATTTAATTACTCAGCTAAAAGTGTGCAACGACATTAAAAACAGATATCTAAAAATGTTTCATGGTAGCCATGACAGTTACGCTCACTCGTCGCGATGAATTTTTCTTTCGATAACAATATCAGCTCGCTGTATATAGACGCGGAATTCGCACCAATATCTGGCGAGTTCGCGGCTTAACGAGAATTTTACTCTCACCTATACAATATACAACGTGCTCGCTTCCTGCTGCTAGTGGATCTTCCTTCTCTCCTCGTTCTCGCGTATATACAGAGACAATGAGGAATTAATAGCACGTACACGAAAGGTGCGTCAACGTATAACGCCATGTGTCGTGCACGTGGATTTATATCAGAGGGACGTTCAAATTTAGATTCGTCTACCAAGCCACTCTTCGATCATATTATTCTCTTCGTCTCAAGAAACAAAAGCAATTTCCATCATTTAATCGAATGATGTAGGTATATATTTTTAATTATTGTTAAGTTTTTACAGCTTGATCAGTGTTCAATTTTTATCGCCTTATCAGTTATGGTTATAGTGGATTTTATTACGAACTACCGAGAATCGTGCACCGGACGAATTTAGCTCGGAGTTCAATCGACAGAAGTCGCACGTGTATAAAAAATCATTGCATAGAGCTATTGCGATCTCGTGCCATTCCATCTCTCCTTGAATGACCGTATAGACGGAGAACCGTACAGCGTATTGCATCGCGGACATACGCAAGCTGTGTATGTCATAGGTCTGTTCATTGTGTGACGAGAGTTTCTATTTCGGGGCCAGAGACCTTTTATACGCGATTTGCGACGCGATGACTACGTATCGTAATGAAAATTTTGGCGAACTTGCCAAATATTCATTGAAGGAAACAAAAGATTCGTTTGTCAAATTTATCGAATATTTATTTACGATAAAATTGTTATTTTCATTAGATTTCTATTATCGATAATTTCTAAAATAATCGCTATTGGACGCGAATTTCAAGGGAATTTTAATATCTATATCATCGGACTCTAATTGCTGTACTCTAAAAAAGAACGTCGCGAGACGTGGCTAATATTGTTTTTGGCACTGTTGACCGGACGGTCGAGTTGCTCGTTACACGAGCGAGATGAGTCCAACGGTCGTTCAAGGTTTCTCCGAGATCCGATCGACTACTCACATTCGCATTTTCCCACTCGATCACGAGAGTCCGCGGCAGGCAGACCGATATATTTGTATATCTATGTCGTATACGGCACTGTATGGCCCGATCACGTACAGGTACAATATACGTCTGACCTAACACATCCGTATCTACTACGCGCCTGTATTAGAGCGTAGATGGAGCACGTGCGCCTACACGCGGGACACGAAATGTTTTGCGAGCGTCGGAAAGCTTGAGCGCCGTGCCTTGACCAATATTTCCATTCAATATAGTGGATAGACGTCGTGACATAACGAATCACTAATCGTATCATTGATATTCCCACAAGCCATTCATGCGCGACCCTTATCACGCTCGAATGTCGTACAATGAACAATACGTTTCGTTGGCGCGATAAGCCAATCGAAGGAATAAAAAATGCGATAGACAAACAAAAAATTCCGAACATTTATTATACGTCTGTGACTTTCTTCGAAGGTTATTGCGTCGCGCATGTGTAAAACATTTGATCTCTGACCCATTTACACCCACAGCCGGTGAAAGGATTGCGTAATTAATCATCTCCCATCGAATAATTAAATAAATCAATTGATTAATTGTTACGATCGAACATGTTTTTCACGTTGTTTTATCTTCTTTGATTATCTGTTTTTTAAAGGAAATTTATCACGTCGTTTTTAATCAGTTCATTAATGCTACGTAAATGTACCTTTCAATATGATTTCGTAATTAATTTTGTGAATATATACGTGCGCAAGAATTTGATCAAAAAAATATGGAGAATGAGTCTCGACGAAGAAAATGGTTGATTCGATGCTGAAAATACATCGTTGAAATTACTTCGAATTCGTTGTAAACGCAGCGAGTCGATAATCCTCGTGGGCGCAGCGCCGATGCATAATAATTAGACGATAAAGTTACGCTCGTTTGTCACGGTAGGGGCACGCACACTTCATTTACCTTGGAGGAAGTTGAGATGCGTAGGAGTCGCGATCTCACTGCTGCTGGCACTCTCGGCACGTGGAACGACACGCGATCCACGAGCCATGTACGAGTCACTCGAGTACAATGAGCCCCTGTTTGAATTCCACGATTGAAACTCGAAAAAGTAGCAGTTGAAGAATATTGCATTTTTTTTTCAATAAACGACAAATTTTATCTTTTATTAAATTCTATTACGAGCGACGATGTTTTAACAACACCATCGTGAAAAAAAAATGTTCATATATTTTTTCTATAAGTCTCATGGGCCGTTTATCTAACGTTCCTGTAACGAAGAGTAAAAGTTTATAGCCTGTGCCACTTATTTTCGCACGTGCGCAAAAACCTCGAGAAACACTCGCGACTCGCACATGCGACATCGAGAGTTCGCGATGACTTAACGGCAACATCACACTCGATAAAACGTGCCGTTCTTACGTATTCATAGACAGAAACAAGAAACGTGTGATACCGCCTACTTTTACATAAATGCGTTATAGAAAACCTATGTGTACAACGGTTATTCGTCGTTTCATATAATGACGCCGTTACGGATTACCAACTCGCGCGTCACTCGCGAAAAGACAAAGCTTATGGGTGTGTTCTCATAACGATAGCTCGACGCATTCTCGTCTCACAAAAAGCGACGTTACCTGGGCAAACTCTTTCTTTCGATTACGAGCAATGTCGCGTCCGCTTTCTATTTCAGTTTCGAACTTACCGTTTCGAGTCTCATTGTTGATAAACATGACAATATTAATAATAATTATAATAATCATAATTATAATAATATTAATAATAAATTTCATTCAATATTCAAATTGAAAAAATGTCGATTCTATTTTTCTTTTTAAACCATAATGGACATCACGTGAAACGCATAGATACGCGTTTTTAAATCGAACGAACGATCGTCATCCCTCCCAACGTATCGCTTCGTGTGAGGTCCTTCGCACCACGATCATCGTCTCGCATTGACAATTAATTCTTACCGTCGGGAAAGGAACGATGCAATTTCTATACAGAGCCTGGCGAAAACTCGCAGCACACGTACTGTCGCGGTTATGAAGCGCGCTAATAGTTTTCTCTATCTCCCTCATTTTATTTCTCTTTTCTTCTTTCGCTCTCTATCTTCCGACTACCTCGTGAACATATCATTGCGCAAGCAAGTATGTGCCGTTGTACGAGTCGGATGAAAAACTGTCGGTATAACTATATATATATATATATGTGTGTGTGTGTGTGTATTAATACGTGACTGGTCGCGGTACAAGTGAAATTTCATTTCGACGGCCGATTCATCGACGCTGATGGGAATACCTGTGTGGTTTGTCGGTCATGGCTCTGACTCATGGACCCATCATGGTCACCGGATAGATATTAGTAGATTCTATTCGCGTGCGAGGCACGTTGAAAGATAAAAAAAAGAACGCCTGTACGTTCGAAAATCTGTAAATAATTTTTATACTGACGTGAGTTGCATTGAACGACACCGAGCGAAATTACTAAGGTTGAAAAATCGGAATGATTATTTAGTAATCAATCAAAATGAAAATTAATTTAATCGCTCAATATAAATAAGTTCTCGAACGAAATACAAATTGATCGTAATCAAGGCGAATTAAATCGAATGGAATTTTTCCTTTTTCTTTGAAAATTACTAGGGACGATACTATTGCGTATCGCGACATGAATATTTCGTTCGATTTACGATCTATACGCATGAACTAATCGAGACCGACAATTTTATCGTAGAACTTTATTCGTAGCCATTCACAATCGCATAGCGTATGACTTGTCGTTTCGATTTATCGGTCGACGTCTCAACTCCATTAATAAACATTCGCGACTGTTTTAAATGTTTATAAATTAGCGAACACGTGGGATAAATTATAGTTTTAAGATTCTCGAGACTTTCCCTGTTTGTTTTCTTCATAGTCGACATTAAGTGAAAAAGAAAAATAGGTCGACCTCCTTTTCCACTTACCCTTCTTCGTACTTGACCTATTCGTCGATCAATCTAGACTCTCTCGTCGTAGAACAGACAAAAGATAGACGAAATAATTCAAACGGGAGCAGAGTCGTAGCTAGTTAAAAAAATCGATGTTTTATTAGTCCTTGGGCCTGAGGGACGAAAAGAGAAAAACATTTTTTTTCTACGCTCATGGTTACTTTTCGAGGCGTATTATCGGCCTGAAAATCTCTGATCCCGAAAAAACCGGTTGCGATGTAAGCTCGTTTTTTTCGTCGAAAATTGTAAAATTCCACGATGAAAAACAGAAAAAAGAACATGACATCGAATTCTAACCTATCGCTGTTTCCCTTGAATTCAGCGGATGCGACACGTCGGAGCTACGTTGACCTATATGCGTGTGAAATTATACACTCGTGCTTGGATATGTACTTACATACGTCGCTTTACAAATGTACGTAATGTCCATCAATCTTCCTGTACTTGCATTCGAACGCTTAGCCGTTAAGTTGACGGAAAAAAAAGAAATAATAATCATCTCGTTTCGCACTCTGTCCACGTGTCTCGCGGACTCTGGCATCGGCTCAACGAGCGTTATAGCGTGTCAATAACAATTCTCGGATACGAAGACCGCACGTGTGTGACCACGAAACGTGTTTCTTCTTCTTATTTTTTATCGTCATTTCTCACGCGATGTTCACCGACACTGACGGCCTTGTACGTAAACCGGTGTCTGCTACGTCTATTTGTTGTAAATAGGGGTCTCTCTCTCTCTCTCTCTCTTTTTCTCCCTACATTACATCACACACACACACACATACACACACATATATATATATATATATATATAGATATCATGGGTAATCTTCACACCGAAAGATAAATACTTATTATGCTCGACTAATTGAGCGATGTTTTCGTATTATTTTTGACATATGATATATATATATATATATATATATATATATACGTAGGTATATCGTAGGGAGATACGTCGATCGTTTATGATTTCCGGTCGCCTTACACTTTTGATTATGATTATAGCTCGATGTCACGAGGTAACATGCACGTGTTTCTCCAGTTAGACCAATGTTTTGCCGAGTAACGAGAGTAGCGATCTAGTCATATAACCGGTCCGTCAGTTACAATGTATTTGCTCTCGAGAATCGATTTTCATATGTTCGTCCAACGAATTACTTCGACTCGAACTGAATAGATAAGACGCGACGATTTTGTAAAATCGTTGAAGATTTTTTGATTATTATTATGAATAGTGTTACTAGCATCTTCCAGATTAGACTCGTTCGATCGATCGTTCGATCTCGCACTATACGTAGGGGCGAGAATTATGAATGATTCGCGTCGGAGATGACTCGATCGATAATTTTAACTCTCGTCATTCGACGGACAAACGTCACGAGATTCTCGGATGCGGGAGTTTTATTTGCCTCTCGCGGTTGTACGGTTATAAAAATAGACGGGAGGCGGAAATAGTTCAGCATCGGTGAACGAGACACATCGCGGAGAGACGGAGATGGATACAGCTGTTTCGTTAATGCCGGTCTCGTAGAAAAACATCGCCGAAAAAAACGTCACGGGCATATTTATTCGACTTAACGACGTCACGAACGAGCTCAAATACCTTTCGGGAAAACAACAATGCCCACGCGTACAACGAATATCGTTTCTACGTCAACGCACAAATATTCCACTCTTGACGTAATATTGTTTTCGCGATTTTTTTTTTTTGGTCTTCAGAATCTCACGACGATTTTATTTTCAGCGAACGTTATAAGATTAAAATTAATCTCGCTCGTCGATGTATTCGTCGCGTTGAGGACGAATACATTCCAGTGGCTTGATTAACAAAAATTACCTTCCTGTTTAATTATGATCGCTGTTACGTTTCGTATCTGCGGTCTTATGTTTCGTATCGGTATATCGTGCCGATCCCTGCTATTAGCAGTCATCAGTAACACGACCGTTGACCGTTTATATCCATATATTAAATGTTATACGCGTCGCGAGAGATCGCGTATCGCTCGGGTAATGCGATAATTGCGAGTAAAAGTGAATAAAAATTGAGCATCGAAATGTGTGCGAGGAACGACCGTGCGATCGAAATTAAAGCGTAAACACCTTGGTAACAGTGCCACTGGCGACGGTGATAAGCGTCGAGGCACGTGTTACCAACGGGTCTCGAAACTCGAGCGTTTATTCGTGTTGACGACACGCTGGACGATTATTGTGACGAATGTAGCGTCATATGTTTTTACTCACGGCTCTTGTGCGCATATTTCGTGGTCAACGTGATTGACTTTGGCTTGAAAAATATACTATTATTAACGGAAATCACCGGAATGTGATAAAAACGGGAAAACGAAAACAACGTCGCGCGAATCATCGTATATTTTCGTTAAATCAAAACAGTCTTTCATCATTTTTTTTACAAGTAAACGAACGAAAATTCTATTCGCGCGAGGGAATTATTTATTCGACAAGAGAAGCCTTCGTTCGTAAATATGCTTATCGATTGTGAAATTGCCAGGATCCCACACACGTCGAATAACGGACGACGGAATTGAAGGTCTCGTTTTATTGCCCTTTTGCTCGATATATATTTTTAATTTAAGACGATATTTGATTTATTTATTATCAATGTCGAGCGATATTATCAGACAAAAGTAATAGTTAATAGCGCGATATCTTGGAAAATTATAGTTCGCGCGAGAGGAGTTAACAGTGAAAGGGATTGAGATTGATCGAAGCATGTTTGAAATCGGCGAGGTCGACGCTACCAAAATTACTAAAAACGTTTTGACCGACACGTGGGTACGCGGTGTCCTGACAATTTGTGATTATTTTTGACGATCTGACCGAAGTCCATCCGTACGTGTATTTTCATATGCGTCAGACACGACGACTAGACACATGTGTCCTACAACTTCTCCACAGCCTACGCCGGAAAGTTTTAATAGCGTGGAGTAGTAGCAAGGCCGTACGTGGCCAACGGAATCGTATTTATAAAACTCGCTATTATTTGCGCGAGAGAGACACACGCGTTATTTGCTTATAGCGGTCTGTTGCACACACACACGCTCTCACTCTCTTTTATTTACTTTCTTTTTTTCTTCTTTACTTCACTCTCGCCCACCTTTTTTTTAAGTTCAATTCGATATTCTCCCTCCACATATAATTTCTCAGGGTCGTACGTGACGACGTGATAGACGTCGCGGATTATTGCTAGAAGCTTCTTTCTTCCTTCTTTTTATTTATTATCGCTATCTTTTGTCGACGGGAGAGGGGACAAGGGATTCCTTCGTCTTACTGGAGTGTTTTTAGGTGTCGTCATCGAGCGCATAAACGATGGAAGCGATACGGTTGAACGGTATAACGCATCACGTGATACGAATGCCTGTTGTGAGGCACGTCGTCGTACGATTCGCCCACGCGTCTGCCCAAAAACGGAACGTACTACTTGCATCATCATCCCCACCCTTACTTCACTCTCGCGCTTGGCTTGAACTTTCGCTGCCCACGCTTTCCCGGTTGCAATTCGATCGATTTTATCCGCTCGTCATTTTCTATTCATTCAAATTTTATATATATTAGTTATTGTTTAATCGTATGTGTAAAAACTGGATGAGTTTATTGAAACTGACGCGAGAAATTTTACTTATTCCATTTTTTCGTGTACTTATCTGGTTCTTGGTAGCGTATTGTTATTGTTCTAGATTTTTCCACGGTTTATGGTTACCTATTACGGTTGCTCAATTGTTCGTATTTGTCGATATCTTGAATTATCTGATCAACAGTCGTTACTAAATTTTAAAGTAACGTAAACAAACAAACAAAATGGTTTTTAAAAGATTTTTTTCAAACCGAATATTTGTCGGTTAAATGTATAATAAAAATTTATCGTCTCGTTCTCTCTATGAAGTATGGCTCCGATCTACAATACAATGGCAAATGCAAATTATCATAACGTACGTTTTTACGTACGAATAATAAATAACGAGTTTTGGTCGGAGTAAATAGATGGCGAAAGTTTGACATTGTACAAAAAAAGCGATAAAAATACAAGGTTATATAAAAAAGAATTGTCGCAAAGTAATATGAATAGACGCGTCACAATTCACATGCACATTCTAAATTGAATCTCCGTCTCTCTTTTCCGAGTTCGACCTTCGAGCTCCGCTCTATCGCCGTCCCGCTGCTATCCGAGATCTCGAACTCGTGCTTTTCTCGGTAAACTCTAGTAACCCGTGATTATAAATGTGAATCCAAACAAAACGTCCTCTCGAGAGTTGCGCACACGTGACACACGAGATATCGTCGAGAGCGCGAGCGGATCTTTGCTTTGCCGCCAAAAAAGAAATTCATATAAAAAAACATCTATATATATATATGTATATAGAGATGTGCACGTACAAGATTCGCTGACGCGTGTTGCTCTCTTTTCTCACATTTATTATCATTATCGAGACCCGGCGAGTGAGAGATCTGGTGAGTCCCGGTTATCGTTTGAAAACACCAAGCGGTCCGGGACCACCGCGGTCATGTCGAGCTGTACGTAGAAAAGATAACTGGCGGTGGCCCCCGTTAATGCGTTCGTTTATAATGGGCGCAGAGTTCAACTTGTCCGGTTATAACCGGATAACTGGCCACGATAGCTCGGCCCCGTTCGACATTTTTTGTGTGTGTGTTTTTTTAATTTACATTTTTTTTGTTTGTTTGTTTTTACGCCGTTTTATTTGTCCGAGATGGATCCACTCCGTATACATCGAGTTTCGTCGCTATCTTCGTAATTTTATTCGAATTTTTAACGCGTTCTATTTTACCCTTCAGCCCCGTTCTCTTTCCCTTTCTCTCGCGGTAAATAAGCGCATGCGCTGAGGATCACGCGCTCGCCCCTAGAGTTTATGCGTCGTAATGCAATCCTCTTGTCAGCAACGACTTGCGAACTCGACGAACTACTTTATAGAAACAGTTACAAGATAAATTGCAGTATTATAACCGAAACGTATGATTACATGTAAATTGAAACGAATTCATTATAAAAGTAGTATTTAAGCGCAGTTACATGCATTAAAATCTTAAAGATTGAATATTATCGTACGTAATCGTTTAATATCGTTCAAAGACTTGAGAAATGTATTCAGAGATGGTCAAAGTCAAGAATTTCGAATCTGCTCAAAACCACCCTCGGAAAACACACGAACCCTTGGACCTTAACCTCGCACGTTAAACAAATATAATAAATCTTCACTTTGTCATAATCGAGAAGGAAGTTAATGGGGCTGAAACACGTTTAGTTCGATGAGAAGGGAAAGAGGGCCGCGAAAAGATTCTGACGTAACCCGTTACTCCGGTACACGTTATACGGATACGCTCTCGACGTATATAAACATCTGGGGTTCAAGATACTGACGGACGTCCGCAGCCTTAATTTTGAAGTTACGAGATAACAACGATACTAACAATACACTACATTCATTTGTCTCGACAAATATAACGAACGATAACGGGAATCCTCATAAGGGCGAGCGCACGGTGTAGGGATAAAACGAAATTTTACGAACGTAGGCAAACCGTTTCAGTTTCCCCAAATAGACTGTCTCCGGGCAATTCATAACCATGTCCGTGCAATAAACTCCCCGGAACGACGAAACACCTGTTGAGTCGCCTTTTATACGCATCGGCGAGTCATTTTTCCTTCTATAACAGTCCGTTCTCATCCAATCCGATCCGTCTATACCATCGTATGCTTATTTCCATATCCGCCTTTACCAATTATATATCACGTGGCCTATATATATAATCATTCCGTCTCATTACTACCACGTGGTATTTCCAGGTTTCCATTTGAACCATTGACGCTCTCGATCGATCACTACGGTGCGCCGGTCGTCTCGCTAGTCCCAAGATTTCGATGCGAGCGAACGTGCTATCTTCGCATTATATGTAAATGAAAAAACACGCCCCTTCCAGGGTGAAAATATACGTTGCCAAATATTGAGTTACGGAATATTTCAAAACACGTGTAATAGAACATGTGACGAAATAAATAATTGTAATAATCAAAGTATAATCTAAAAACATCGATAATAAAATTATTAAGGGGATAAGAAACATTTTATTATCGATGTTTTTACATTATACTTTGGTCCGTATCAATTTTATTTAATGCAAAAGAATTGATACATTCAAATTTATTTGGTTGGGTAAATTTCAACTTTTGCAAATTATATATTAATTTTGTTAAATTATTCTGTTGCTGATTATTAGATGGTTTTTTTCTTCAATATTTTTGACTAACACGCGGATAAAGTGGTCGCGATACGCGTCTTTAGAGAACATCCAGATTGAGTCGCGATTCACGTGACGATAGAGATACAGAAAAAAAGTTGCATTTCGACTTCCTCACTGACTCATTCGTGTAAAGCTGACGACGTGACGACGCGATATGTCAACGGTATCCCATCGATCGCGACATTGTTTCCACAAACTGAGGTATTATAAGCACAAATTATATCTATACTTAGATGGTGAAGTTTTGCAAACAAACGGAACGATAGATATGCCCCGTTTCTGTTCGCTATGTGTTCGTTATATATACCTACAGCAAAATCCACACGCCGACCATATTTCTGTACGTATGCGGAAGTCGCTGAGATAATCGAGCCTTGCATTTTATCACGGCATGACAAAATGTAATAACTTTTGGACATATTTATAGGAAAATATTGAATTCTCGATTCAACCGAAAATACGAAAAATGATTACACTTTTTTCATTTCCGTTCGCTCATAAAGAGATATTTATTTTAGTGAATTATGTTTGATGATGCAGGAGCAATTTTTGAGTACAAGTCACGCGTTTCGATGATTTTAATCGTAAGAAAGCGTCGAGCCGTCGTCTTTCCAGTTCAATCCAGAAATTCATGATTGGCGTCCGTCTCGACACCGAGAACTCTTCTTATCGTTGCGACCTCAGTGCTCCGTCCACGTCTTTTTTTCACTCCCTCAAATTCCATCGCTACACGCCTCTTCGCCGTCTCTCACTCGCCCCGCATGCTCGCCTTTCTTATCGCCTTCTTTTCCTTCCAAGCCAATGACGTTAGAGTTTAAATTGTTCATGTCACGATATCGTCATACCAGGAATACGTTCAATATGTTGCTTATCACCACGTATTATGACAATTAAAATAATACAGAAGTTTTTGTACGTACATACTTGGGTCCAGGGGGTACAGGGGGAAAAAATACGTATTTATAATTGAATTTCCTTTTTCGCGACATTTATGTTCATCAATTTTTCCGAGAGTTCAATGATCTTATTGCCATTTTTTATAATACGACAAGTAAATGCACATCCTCCCCCCCCCCATTTTTGTCATTTTTTCAACTTTAATTTACTGTTTCAGTTTTCGTTACTATTTTTTCTATCTTCATTGTTTCGTCCATTTTATTTTGATTTGAGGGTGATTTTACGTTGTTAATCATTCTTTACTAGCAAGTCTATAAATATTCCTCCCTTACCTTACGTCATAAAATGTCATCAATCGCAATAGAAGTTTTGACCCATCGAGTGTCTGACCATTAAAGTACTTTTCTACTGCAAAAATTTTCATTTGCGTATTACGCTGACGTCTGACCATCGAACTACTTTTCTACTGCAACGTTTCAACTTACGTTACACGTGTACGCTTGCACGCGTCCCAATTCGTTAGAGCGTGCTCACGCTCGTATTTCGGTCGTATTATCGAATGACAATCTATTGTTTTTTTTTATGCCAACGTCGAGCTCCATTGCGTGACGAGCGACGTAAGAGAAACGTGTGCGTAGAATCGCGGCTAGATTATTGAATATACAGGTATATAAAATCGTTACACGGGAAAATCCGCGTGCACGTTGAAGATCTCCATAATTATAAACGAGTGCGAAAAATCCCCAACTGCGGCGGACTCACGTGTTGTTCATAACGTTTCGCGATACGATGTGAATCAAGTGGGGGTAACGTTTCGCCTGCGGGCATCGAGATGGCGATCGACGCGCGGCGCCTTCACAAACGACACGACTGAAACAAAACAGCTCACGCACCACAAAAATATACCGAGTATATATATATGTATATATGTATACACAGACATATATCGTTAACGACGGAACAACCGGTAGGCTGAGAACCCCTTGCAGTCGTCCGATATCGTTCGAAAGTGATGCGTAACATCGTCGACTTTTCAGCCCGGTCTTCCTCAGTCTCAAACGTTGTCTCGGCCGAGCTGGAGGTTCATGCACTAATATCCTCAAATTGCACGTCGGGTTTTCACTATACGCGATTACATCGCGACTCGATTGAACAACGATTCAACGACTGTTATTATTGTGATTAAATAACAAAATACAATTACAATTTTCAAAGATTTTTCTAAATTTCAAACGTTTTATACGATTAATTTAATCTCTCGTTCGTAATCAACGATGAAACGATGGACAATTTATAAAATGTCTTAACACGTTTATCTCGATCTGTTTTAATCAGCAGTGATATTAAGAAAATTATTGTGCGAATAATAATTGATTAAATTTGTGAAATATAAAGCTTGTGAAAAAGACTGAGTTTTGCGCCAAGTTCAGTGCCAATAACTGGGACTATCGTCCAAGGTGCACAGTGAAAACGTTTGATTTTTTTTTACTTTGATTGCCAACGCACCATGGTCACTCACAGCATGGAGAATATTTTGAAGATGCAGTATTACGCGCCCAGTAGTAACGACGAAGCCTCGGTGCACTCGCCACCCTCGAGGAAGCGACGTTGTTTAAACAAGGAGGTGTGATATATCTGTCATTGAGTTATTTTCACTATTTTTTATTGTTCAATGTTCCTCGATCATGCATATCGAATAACGCGTTTGCAAAAGAGCCGTGACGTTGATGGGAAAGAGAAAGAGCGAGAGGATGAGTTCGAAATTTTTTCGCATGTGTCGGCACAGTGTCCCAGAAAAATATGAAGCGAATATATTTTTTTTCATCGTTCTTGTTCGACGAATTCAGTTGCGAAATCCCGAATTATGCATATTTTACGTTGTTCGTGAATAAAGTTTCTTATCGTAGATATTTTTTTGTGATGTTTCAGCAAGATCCCATGTCCCATAGGATCATCGAGAAACGAAGAAGAGATCGCATGAACAATTGCCTCGCCGATTTGAGCAGATTAATACCTGCGGATTATTTGAAAAAGGGTCGAGGTCGCGTCGAGAAGACGGAAATAATCGAAATGGCCATTCGTCATATGAAACATCTTCAGGGCCTTCGTCAAGGTAAATAATAGAATATTTTTTAAAGATAAAAAAGGATTATTAATTTTTTTTACTCCTCTTTTTTTCTTTAACATTGACATTTATTTATACTCGTTTTATTTTATGAATTACTTTTTTTTCAGATTCCAAGCATAATTCGACAACGCCGATTCACTCCCATCCCGAAGACAGCGTAGACAGCATTTCTCATTCGGCAACATCGTCATCGGCCGCGGAACATTACAGGCTCGGATTTCAGGAGTGTCTGAGCGAAACGATGAACTTTCTCGTCGACGTCGAAGGTTTCTTCGCCCGTGATTCCCTCTGCGTTCAATTGATCGGTCATCTTCAGCAACATTGCGAAAAAATCCTGGCGACAAGTAAGCACGATTTTCCATTAAAAAAAAAAGAATTTATTTCCCCTTAAAAAAAAGAACAAAAATCTTATTTCTTATCTTGTTGACATTTTTGTCTTTGAAAGGTGATAGACTCGGTTTTCCACATCCGGAGATGCCAACGCTGAACGGTTCGTCGAGTTCTGGTTTCGCTCACAGCACCATTCCTAACTTGTGTCCGCCGAACAGTCATTCGGACCACGGATCGAGTTCCGGTGTAAGTTCGTTCGGCGATCCCGAGCGTCCAGTAAGACCAATCATTCCACCCCCAACGATCGTCAGCGACGACAGCAATCACAGTACACATTCGCAGAGTCCACCGTCCGTATCGAGACCAACGAATTATAAATTCAAATCGTCGATAAAGCAAAGATTCTCGGCCGAGAGGATAAAATCAAGTCCACCACCGAATTCGGAAAAGCCTAATGGCGTACCGATATTCGCGTTGCACGACGCAGGCACCTTTTACGTACCGTTGACCGTCGAATCGTCGTTACTAAGGCCACATCTAAGTTTCGTCCCGGACACGGGCCCGGATCCTGTGCTTCATCCCGTAACGATCTCCGTTAATTTCAATCACTCGTCACCACCCGCGTGGTCGCATCACAGTCTAACACACCACGAGCAACATCTTTAATAAAGACGAACATTCGTGCCTATCGCATCGTCGATTCCGTAATATTTTTACGGATATCGAAGATTACCGAGAAACAGGAAAAAAACACGGAAGAGAAGAGGAAAAGTGATGAAAAAAATAAGTGAAAAGACGTTCTCGATGTTTCTCGAGCTTGTTTCGGATTCTCGGTAAAAGCATCGAGCTATGAGTCTCATAGGACTGATTGGAATTAAAGAAAAAAAAATAATAATATGAAAGATAAAGAAAAAGGATCGAATAAAATAATTGCCGAAACAAAATGCCGAATTTTCGTTCGAGGAACGAACGTCGATGCGACGTCTTACTGATGAAACTTTGCATCGATGCGCACACGGGGGTCCAATTCACGCTTCGATACACCTAAATGTACATAATTTACTCGACGAAACGTTCAATTCGACGAGAGATACACACCGAATGACCGAAATTCAACGATTCGCTCGGATGCTCGAAGGATGCGCAAAATGGTGGCGTCGCAGATGCGGACAACGATAATCGCGTCCAACAGTACGTGAAATCTTCGAGAACTTCGGTCTGGAAGAGGATTATCATTATTCGCTTGGGATTTCGCGCGAGATTAGACGCGTTGCCAACTCCATGCGACGCCAACGACTAAATCTACGAGGGCATCACCGTACTGTATTGCGATCCGTAAATTGAAATATGCAACGCGTACAACACAAAATCGAGATCATTGCAGCAAATTATAAAAACACTAATTACCACGAGGCTGTGGTAGCTTTTAGCATTTACGAGAAAGAGAGAGAGAGAGAGCGAGAGAGGTAGAGAGAGAGAGAGGGAGATCGAGCGGTTGAGTATAAGCGGCGTCTTCGAGCTCTTTCTTCGATCAAACGCATCGAACGATCCCGGACAAATAGTCGATCGTGAGCAAGACTTTGTGACACTCTAATGGCGCGAGTTCGATCGAAGCTTGATGACGATTATTCGTTGTTTTTTTTTTCGTTGATTTTTTAAATTTGTTTGTTTTGTTTTCACCTCGCGCGAAAAACGAATTAGACGAGTGAGAATGTAAAATTGATCGAGCGAACGATTACCAATCACAGTATTAACTTTACACGTTCGCAAATATTCGTCGTTTCTTCGATCGACGCGTTAAAATTACGAACCGGCTACGAGTCGACGCTGGAGAATTATCGCTAGATCGTTTCGTGCTCGAGCGCACGTGACGTCGTCGTAACGCGTTTGATATCTTTCGCCATGAGAGTCGACACATACGCCGTGTTGCAGTTACGTTGCGTAAACTAAGCTCGATTGCTAGTTTTTTTTATTATTTGGTTCTTTCGTTTGTTTTTCCTACGATATAACACGTGATAGTCGATTCGTTAGGATAGTTCGATCGACGACGAGGATTCGTTTTTTGTATTTCTCTTCTTCTTCTTCTTCTTCTTCTTCTTCTTCTTCGTCTTTTTTTTTGAAACTCTCTTGTGATTCGCCGTTGGTAAGATTTACGAGCAATCAGGAAATACGTGTATTTACTTGATCGTATGGACGCATCGTACTTTTCCCAATAACGCCGTCCATATTCATCGAAAGATAAGAAACGAAAGAAAAAAAGAAGAACGAACAATTACGATTGCAGGGTGAAATCAGCAGCCACGTTAAACTCTGTAATAACGTGAAATGTTAATTATAAAATTGTGCTTATACACGAACAGTCTCAATAACGAGGACGATTTGAAAAAATCGTTTTTCGTTCCGTAATTCGAAAAATTATGATGCAGCCATCTTGTTTTCGTCCGGGGCAGAAAGCTTCGGGTTCGTTCATGGGCTAACGAAGATTGTAAAATATTGGCTACACCGCACAAAAAAGCAGCTCGGCGTTCAATTTTTTTTGCTAATTTACAATTGGCGAAGCAAAACAAAACGAAAGTACACTCGCTGGTAAATACACAAATGATGCGCGGGCCCTTTTACATTTTCCATTTGCTATCTTACCAACGGAAGAAAGTGCGCGCGCCCTTTTTCCTTCCATCTTGGGGAGGAATACAAGATGCGATGGACTTCCGAATAGAAAAAAAAGAAAATGGCAAAAAGAACAAAAAGTAAAGAAAAGTTCGATCGAGGAAGGATCAAGGTCTGCTCGACGCCCCGTTTTTCGGGGCCATCAGCAACTAAAGACTGACTGAGACCTGCATTACATTAAATTCGTATAAGTTCGTTGCATTCAAATATATATTTGTACATACCACGCCTAGTTGTGATGTTAACGAAGAATATGTGAAATATAAATTATATTTACTGTAATTATTGCCGCGTAATTATTCGCTATCCTTCATGAATCCTGCACGGACCAACACAAAGTTCTAATATTTAGAATCAACGTCGAGGGAATTTTAATAAAAGGCGAAATATTTTGATCTCCACTATTTATTTATTACGAAAACTTAATCAGTCTAGAAGTGTAAACAATCACAGAAAATGTTTCTAGAGGTCACTGGAATGACTGACATGATAATTTAATATCCACGTTGATCGATCGGAGAAAATTTCGTACTCCTATTTCCGTATCGAGAATTATCAATAAAAATCACTTGCTCTCTTGTGCGACGAAATACTTTGCGGTAAAAATAATCACAGGAAATGTCTAGAAACGAGATTTTTATTTTTCTCGAATATATAATAACAACCGAAATTGCAGGCTCGTGGGGATAATGTATCGCCCTTTTAAAAATACTTAGGAATCGTCTAAAAATCAGTCGCAGTGCTTACGAGTAATAAATGTCGATAAGGGGTCAAATATAGAATCGCGGCCAGTCCAACGAAAGGTCTACGAACGAGTCAGCCTTGGTGAGTCTATCTAGCTCAATCGATCGGAAGAGATCTTTTTTTTCAAGGTAATCGAAGTACCGCTTTTGAGCTTTCGAGTCTGGAATATTATTATTTTTTCTCTTGCAATCTATCACCATTTTAAAGATCACACGAATTTGAATTTTTTGCAATCAGAGCTGGGTGTTTGTCAAAATATTATTCGAACTTTTGTCAATAATTTATATTGTTCGTCATGCGATAAATAGCTGATTATCAGATTCCCAAAATGTCGACAATTTTACAAACTCGTCATTATAATGAGAAAGAGTAGTCAATGTAATTAAACTTGAGGTTTTTTTGAAAATTGTTATCCAATATAATTCGAAAAATTGCCGAACTCTGGATACAATCAATCTTCTTCGATCGCATTGTCCCCTTCCCCATCGAACTTCGGGCGAGGCAAAAAAGCCTTTCGATCGTATCGAACCCCTTTTGTTTCTTTTACTCTCCTTCACTGACTTCTGCGTTTTTTCATCTTCTTTTCATTCCAATTAAAAAGAATTTAAATACGCGAAGTGGTCTCGAAGAATACCGATGAGTATTATCATTGTTAATTAGACACATAATCGTTATAGAAGAGTGTGCGTATGTTTTTTGCCCATTTTTCATTTCGTCAATACGGGAATGTCGGTAATCGTCGTGTAAAAATTCGTAATATCGATCGAGTCGATTCCTAGCACAAATGGGGGGTGCGAGGAGCGTGGGTGAATTGTATGTGAAGATTGGGATAAATACGAGGATTCAACACTACGGGATAGTTCAAGGGTGGCAATAGAGTACACAATATTTTACCATTTTTCGTATTCGAATAATACGTATCGTACGTTGAGAATGAAGCTATCGACGTTCTCGTTTTAGCTGGTCTGTGAATCTGATTGGATAACAACCACGAGAAACGAGGGTTCTGTTGTCCCGAACTTCCGAGGGTGCTTGATGGTTACTTCTTTTTCTGGGCCTTCTCCGCGGCTTTCGTTACTTTACCTTGAGTGTCTTTAAAGTTCACGCTCTGCAAAAAGACAAAAGAAGATTCGTTCAATCATTTTTCTCAACTCTGCTAAAAAAGAAACAAACAAACCAATTCTTCCAATCGATATAATCAAATTGCTTAATTGCTCGACTAACCACATTATTCGATCGATCAACGAGAAATCTTTCACTAAAATTTTGAATATTCTTCTTGTCAAGGTTAACCTTTGAATATTTTTCTACCGGTGACTGATATTTTCCATCGATTCGCGCGATGAAATCTTCCTAACACAATTTTTAAATTTTCCATCGTCCCGAAATAACTCAGCCGAACAGCGAAAACAATATTACTTTGACGAAATAATCTTTCGCGTATTTCTAGTCAGCCTCCAAATTTGAATCTTCGACCGGCCAGCGATGACAACGCAACAGCGTTAATCCACTTTAATGCGCAGAATTTTTCTTTCGAGTATACCACGCTGTTGCCAAATAATGAAATTAAAATGAACGTGTTGACAATGTGTCCGTCAATCGCGTAAAATTTTCTCGTGTTTTGTTTTGACGAGAATAAAAGAAAAACATGATCTGTCTCTCATTTACCTTGATGACACCAACGGCGACTGTCTGTCGCATATCGCGAACGGCGAAACGTCCCAAGGGCGGAAATTCTTGAAAAACCTCGACGCACATCGGCTTGGTTGGTTGAAGGACGACGATTGCGGCGTCTCCGCTCTTTATACCCTTTGGATTTTCTTCCGTCGTTTTGCCAGTGCGACGATCGCATTTTTCCTTTATCTCGGCGAATTTACAAGCTATGTGAGCGGTATGACAATCGAGAACGGGTGTGTAACCCTCGCATATTACACCCGGATGATTCAGGACGATAACCTGAGACGTGAAGTCCGATGCTCCACGGGGTGGCTGATTTTTCGAATCACCGGCGACGTAACCGCGTCGTAATTCCTTTACCGATATGTTCTTGACATTGAATCCAACGTTGTCACCGGGTACTGCGACGGTCAATGCCTCGTGATGCATCTCCACGGATTTGACCTCGGTGGTCAGAGCGGCTGGTGCGAACGTCACCAGCATACCTATAATCAAATGAATTATCGATCCAAACTGTGATCTAAGAATCATTGAAAAAACCTTAAAGAACGTTAGTGCTTTATTTCAAATGATATCGGTAAAAAATGATTTCATTATTGAAATAACATCTGGAGAGCTTAAAAATCTACCTGGCTTGAGTATACCGGTCTCGACTCGACCGACCGGAACAGTGCCGATTCCACCGATCTTATAAACGTCCTGAAGCGGCAGACGAAGTGCCTTATCGGTCGGTCGCGACGGCGGTAAGACAGCGTCCAGTGCTTCGATCAAAGTTTTACCCTCGGCATTACCGTCCTTGCGTTCGACCTTCCAACCTTTATACCAAGGAGTCTTGGATGATGGTTCGAGCATGTTGACACCGTGCCATCCGGAAATCGGCACGAACGCGACCGACGACGTGTTGTAACCGATTTTTTTGATATAAGACGATACTTCCTTCTTGATTTCCTCGAAACGTGCCTCGGAATACGGAGGTTCGGTCATGTCCATCTTATTGACACCGACGATTAGCTGTTTGACGCCGAGGGTGAACGCGAGCAAAGCGTGCTCGCGCGTTTGTCCGTTCTTCGATATTCCAGCCTCGAATTCACCGATTCCAGCTGCGACGATGAGCACCGCGCAATCGGCCTGACTCGTGCCGGTTATCATGTTTTTAATGAAATCACGATGTCCCGGCGCGTCGATTATCGTTATGTAATATTTGGACGTCTCGAATTTCCACATCGTGATGTCGATCGTTATACCACGCTCGCGTTCCGCTTTCAATTTGTCGAGCACCCAGGCATATTTGAAGGAACCTTTGCCCATCTCTTGGGCCTCTTTTTCAAACTTCTCGATCGTACGCTTTTCTATGCCGCCGCATTTGTATATCAAATGTCCCGTTGTCGTCGATTTACCGGAATCGACGTGTCCTATCACCACGATGTTTATATGAATCTTTTCCTTCGCCATTGCTTATCGGGATGAACGTCTGAAATTGTTTAATATTGGATGGTCGTGCTACTTTACATCGAATATAACTTTGTTTTTAGAGATAAGGCATCCTTAACGTTCACGCCAGGTTTATTTAAAACGTCCAATATTGTTAAGACCAGATAAAAAAGTAATCCAAATAATGTATTACTTTTGAGATAACAAATATTAATCAGTATTGCTCATTGGCCAATTTCCCCGTTTCCTATTTTGATTTTATACTTATCGAGCTGGTAATCGTACGTTGGCGTAATGGCTGACTATAATGGGTCATGACTACTAAAATTTACTTATTTTATACGCACTCGTTTAGTCGACATCCCGAGTGGCTTTGCACGTCAGTTTCGTCCGTTTTTTCGGACCTCACAATATATTTTCAATACGTGGTGTTTCAATAAAAACATTATTGACATTTTGAACAATGAAAGAATTATTGACTCTACGAGCTTCGAAATGTAGAATGTAACAGAATCAAGAAGTAATATTGAGTTCAATTTATCCGCGATGACATGAAGCCCTAAAAAGTACTTGAGATAAATTTGATTATCGGAGAGAAAATATATTCGTAGCGCACTCGCGATGATGATGCAATATCGAGATATTATATGTAGCACAGATGCGAGGCGATTGGAGGCAACCACGAGACAAACAAATCATGACGATATTCTACGTTGTATGAGAACGGGCCGATAATCGATTTTGCCTGTTATTGAACGAGTACATATTTTACGAGGTATTACTTATAGACAATGGTATACCGTGCGTATACGAGATATTAAAATAATTACTGCGCCTTGATTGAATGATGATAATAATTGATTCTATGACCAAAATCGAACCTTATTTTGAAGGTTCATTTAACTTAAGTTCATTTAACTTGTTTTTGGTAGGCCTGTTTTCCGTCTTTTATCAAGGAAACTCAAATAATATTTATGATATGCTGAAAATCATGGACAGCAAAACTATAAATTAATTGACACAGAATATGAATTCGATTCGCGTTTAATAAAATAAAACCGAATAAAAATGAGAATACAAATTTCTTTGATAATTCTGTTAATCCATTTTATTACGATAGGCATTCGTCATCCGCACTAGAGTATCGCATTGTTTGAATACAAAGTATACGTCACTTATTATGGTTGTAAAAAACACACAGCGAAAAATAATTCGTGACATTTATGAACGCGGGAAAAATGATATCACGAACAAAATATTTTTCAATAAATTTCGATTAAATAAATATTTCAAACAAAGGTTATCATAATTCCAAAATGCAATTGCATAATTTTGTACATTCGCGGTGTGCCGTTTTACCAACAATTTCAAATACATGACGGTGTATAAAAAAACGTAAACAGAGGCGGGTAGTGACATTTCTTTCGAAAAGTTTTCAGTTACGACCAAAGAAGCTGTTCTTCTAAATAAATCACCACCCATATTTCTTAAAAATCAGTAATTTTTTATCGAACGGCCTTTATTGCGTCATTCCACAAATTGGCACCAAAATATTATCCAAGGGATGAAAATAAAAACATTTCATCAGCTCGAAGCGGGAGAAGAGCGAGCGAGTGAGCCGAAGCCCGGAAATCAATATGCCGTGACGGCCGGTACATCCAAAATACGTCGTAGAGCCGGCTCTCGGTACATACCGCGAGAAATTTGCACTCAGTTTTGTCTCGAATAATACAAAGGAAAATCTCGTATGCGTGTGAAATGAAAAGTCTGTAACAAAAAAATTTTAATAAAAACTTACCGTTTGGACGTTCGATTGTCTTCTCGAAACACCTGCGATATCTCACTTGTTTGTATACGTCGTTCTTAACCGAGTAAAAATGTGCATACTACGTCGCGCGTACCAAGCGAGCGGAACGCGCGGTGAAAATGCAACGAGAGGGTGCCCCCTCGTCTGCGCGCCCAAGCTTTGCCGCTGCCGCCGACGTCAACAACGAAAGCTGGGCCTCACATTGCGCCGACGCGATAAACATGGCCGATCTATGTGACTTTTGTTCCGTGATTCTCCATTGGCTAGAAGCAACGTACCCGGCGTTTATATGCGAATATTTACTTTTTTCACCGGTGACGAGAAATGGGAAAATGAGAAAAAATGTAAAAAAACGACGTGGGGGGAAACCCTAGTTACATGTTTCCCGAGGGGTGCAGGATTGGTGACCAAATTGCAATTTCCATATTTTTCCGGAGGCGAGTGAGGAGTGAAGGGGAGGATTTTATTCGGCCGAAAATTTAATTATTTTGAATCACTGATTTTTGAAGTTTGGTATATGGTGGTAGAAGACAGGGATGCTTTTTTATTTTGTAACTTAATTATTTAATAATAAATGTTTTTCAATATGTTCATGGCCTCTTTTTTGCGTTAAAAGAACGAGACGTTTGTAATCGTGAATTTCAACGTTCTAAGACTTTTAGTACTAAAATTTCTTATTATACTGACATAAAAATATACTTGCATTAGATTCCCGTTGATATAAGTATATTTTCATATTTGTGGTGTAATCGATCGAGTGCAGAGACAGTACGAAGTTGAGCTTTTCCTTTCTCACCTCGTCGATCCTTTCCCCCTGCCACCCTGTCATATCACGCTACCTCACTTCCTTTTGATAATCGTATCTCTTTTCTACTAATTCAAGCTCCGACCCGATTATTAACGAATAATTGGCGAAAATTTTAACGGTAATTAAACTTGACTTATCTAATTTATTTTTGAATTAAAAAATACTGTTGAAAATGTTAAGAATGTATTGAAAATTAGTAGTTTTTATTATTTTCTAAAAAATGTCATACTCATTATACAAATATTATTGAGTTATATGATAACTGATGTGTTTTTAAGGCTGTACGATTGAATAAAGTGAGCCCGCTTGCGATCGTGTACACTTGACTTGAGAATTCTCTCGATGCAAGACGTATATACATACTCGTTCTTGGAAATGTTCCTTTTTCACGTTACCAGATGTGGGCGGATTCGCAGAACACATGCAGGAACGAGTGTTATTTTTTTCCTGCAAATAATGCAATTACATCCACCGCAATAAGTTCAAAAAGAATTCAGAGAAAACCAATCGAAATTCTTTTCTTCTTGTCGATATGCAAAAATAGATATTTTCTGTATGCTGCCAACTTCTTTTCATAGAACTGAAATTTTTGTTACTTTTATTCTTATCGATTTTTATTTCTCGCTATTATTATTTTTATTTCAAATATATTTTTGAAGGTCGCAAATGCATTGCAAAATTACGCGTCGTGATGATCTTGGGGTGATCGAGGACGTTGCTTTTACCGAGGCTTGAATTCCACAGGCGGAAAAAGAGAGGCTGCATGGGTAATAAAATTTTCCACTTTGCTTCGAAACTCTGGTTCATTGAGCAATCGTTACGGCTTACCGCCGGCTCGATAAACAATTATATCTCGATAATGCAATATATATATATGGGTCATAGTATTCGCCCCATTTACGACAGTGAAGTAAGTCTCGCTTCAATTTTTGTGACGATCGGCGTTATCTCCCAATCATCGTTACCCCGGCTATACTTTACGCAAAATTCGACGTTGTGTAGTCTGGCGGAGCTGAAATATCCGCAAGATGCCTGACAAAATACCGATGATTATTAATGCGACGTCTAAATCCGTCGACGTAAATAAATGGACTATCATACGTTTTTCGGTATCGTCGCTCAACCACTCGAATACGTATAATACGTATATATATCGATGACGTCTTTAAATTTATATTTGGATCAAATTTTTATATTCGAGCCTACATTCCGTTTTCATGACTTCGAGTTCCATCCAGTGCACGTGTCATATCGAATGACCAATCTCATTAAAGAGTCTGCATTGATAAAACTCGTAATTAACCAAATTGATTTTTGACAAAAATTAAAATTTGTTTTAATGAAATTCCAAGAGATTTGGAGTTTGGAAAAGATATATTCTCGTTGATACGACTTGCGCTCTCCGAAAATTGTTGGCAATGGCACTTCTGCTTGGGGCTGACTGGTGATATTAGTCACTACTGCGTTTTCGGTTGACATGACAAATATACGTAGTTGTCGTGAGTCGCGGAGAAGCGCGATATGCAAAAAACGGATAAATACTCGAGACACGGTTTTTGCGTGACTAATGCGCTCTGCTGTATTATCCGCATCTGGAAACGAGCCATACCTTTCCAATGTCAAGGAAACATACTGAATATTTTTCGCGGCAACGAGTGCCGAGCGTCTTACTGATTCATAATTTTTCGAGAATTACTTGTACATCGAATTTTAATCTATCGATAAGAATTCATGTCTAATCGTATAAATCGTAGAACGGCTTATACGATATTTATACGGTCTATTACAAAAATGTAATTTCGAATATAAACTTATTTTTCTTATTTGTTTTTTGTTTTTAGATTCATTGACAGAGGATGGCTTAATTATAAAATTCTTATCAGATTTTATCCCTCTGAATTATCATCGTTACGGCTATAACAATTTTTCTTATCATTACATAGCGGAATTCATCTGCTTTCCGGGGTGACTAATAGATATCAAAATGGCGTTCAAAGTTTGGCTACAATTTTTTGCGTCATAAACTATTTGTACGCGAAAATTTTGAACGCATTGCAAATAATTCCTCGAGCATTGTAAGATTTTTGAGAATTAAAAATATTCGGAATACATGGAGTGGTTTATTTAGAGGCTGCGACACGCAAAAGTGTGAAGGTTCATCGAACACGTGGAACGGAGCTTCCCTCTTTTATATTTCCAGCCTCGCTCGACACCCCACGGCCGCGTCGTTTTCCTTGAAATTCTTATGTTTTTTTGTTTATCGTTTTTTCCGTATGTTTTATATTCCAAGTCTGGAACGGGTCAACGTCCTAGCAAACATTCTTTTGAAGATTTTTTTACGTCTCGACATTATTTCGAAAAAAAAAAATGTTAATACGTAACACGCGCCCTTCGTTATTTCAATAAGATAACGAATAAAAATGACTCATAATTGTCGATCATCCCCTACGCCTATGTTCGTTCCAACGGTGCACGCTTCCCAGCTTAGAGATATTTTTTGCAGCTCGTCGTTCGTCAAGCGGAAGATTGAGTAACGAACAAATAGAAGAGAAGAGTTAAAGGAGTCCGCACACATGCGGATTCGCCTAATTATTCAGAAATTCCTCGTTCCGTGCCAAGTGTACCAAACGGGTATTATAGCTGCGCATTTTATTACACCGAGGGAGTAAGCTCTCTTGCAGGCTTCGGTGCTCTCTCCCCTGGCATTATTTTCACCTCGAGAGAAATGATTGTCATTCTAAGAACATATTCGTAGAATTGAACGTTTTTCGCTTACGCAACGAGCACCTCGCCGACCATCAAAAATCGTCAACCGAAAATATTTCAAGCTTTCCAATTTAAATAACTAAAAAATCGTTGAAAATCTTATTCGCAAAAAAATTTAGTATCGTTCGATAACATTGTCCGCGTCATGAGAGAAAGAGCACGAGAAAATATTTATTTGTACATACGTGCATGTAAACACAGTGTTAACCCGGCGTCAGTGGACTATGGCGCGTCGGGCTATGACCACATAATTCTTATGACGTCGCGTTCGAATAAGCTGGCAATGAATAAAACTTTACATGATGAAATAAAGATATCCGCTGGTTCATTCGATCCTCGCATACCAGACCGGGTAGTTAATTGTGCGTGGCGATTATTATATCGTCTTTTGGCAGCGAGCGAGCTGTTCGATCGATTATATAAACGGATTTTCTGAATTAAATTGCGGTGTAAATTATATTCACTCGTGTACAGAGAATTGCATCGATGAACCGGTTGAATGAATGAACGACTCGCCGTTTTTACACAAATTCTGCAGTTGATCCGGCCGAGTCGGTCCTCGTTATGTCGAGGATCGAGGAATAGTCGTGATCCGAATTTCGAACGGAGAGGCTGTCCGCTTTTACGTTGGCGTCAAAGATCGTAGTCGAACGCGACTGTTGCCGCTAAAGGGTGTGACGTGTGTTTCTGCCGAGCGCCACGCGCGTCTGTCAATGAAATGCTGCGGCGCGATACACGCTCCACGGCATCAAAGGCCACCAAAAGCTTTTCTCCGTTTGGGCTCGTGCGCCTCCTACCCCCGCTACGAAAATACGCTCGGGAATTCCGAAAAACACGATTCACATCCAATTTTCACGCTGAAACACAGCGCGACAGATCTATCGTGTGATATACACGCGGAAACTTCAACGAGTGTCCTTCGAGTTTTTTTTTCATGTATAAACTAATACGTGTATATCATCGATGGTATTTCATCGCGAGGAATATAAAACGCTCTTGGGGTATCTGGAATTATTTATAGACGGAGCGCGCGGCCAGAGCACGTGTGAGAATGCTGTAGTTGAAGCTCTCTTGCACGCTGATCTCGCGTGTGCCAGTGGGGTTGCCTTAGGTTAGCGCCGTGGGATCAAACGCAATTTGCATTTTATAATGACGATGCGCGACGTAGCTCTGCCCATTGGGAACAATGACGAAAAGATGACGTTGTTTGTTTTATTTTCTAGCGATGTATTGCGATCAAGTAGTACAAGAATTTTTTGGTCAGACGCGATGGACCACCGGGTATGATATGGTGAATCTGCTTTCGGGATTGTAACGAATGTATAAAAGTATATACAAAAGGTAGCGACTGTAATCGATGCATCAAAATGTCAATAAAACACATTAAAATGCTATAAAAAATAATTGGCAGTAGATACGGCAGCGAGTGGTTAGTCAGCGCCGAAATCATTTTTTTGTAAAAAAATTCTCCCAGCAAATAACTAAATAAACGATTCGTCTTACTGCGTTACACACTGCCAAGACGTGGCACACATATCGCATCAACACCAAAGAGACCATCACCTCATTTCAACGAGAAATCGACCGCGAAATATGAAAAACGAAATCCTACTTTGCAGCTGCGTGATCCCTTTTCTCGGTAGGCCAAAAGTTGCTTAGTTATGCTGGGCATTCGTCGGTTTACATAAATCATCTTGTATTGACCGTTAACTAGGAATTTTGAGAAAAACAGAGTTAATGAGGGGGAGAGGGTTGCAGACGGCTCCATATATAATATATATATATATTGAGAGATAACGCAAGGAGTGTTTACACAAGGAGGCTCCCTAAATTTAACAGCGAGCCAAAAAGATCCTCCCATCAAATATATATATCGCAGGAGTGATCGAGAGCGTTGAAAAATATTCCATCATCTCTAATATTGACCGGCGATTCGATATTTCGAAGCGTTAATGCGTTTCTAATCGTCAAGCTCTAGCGAAACCTCTTTGACGTCAGATATTTTTCTCAAGCTCTCGAGTACATGCTGGACCATGAGATAATTATTTATTACCGAGAAATATGTTTATCCTTCGTTTATTCCGAGGAGTTTGGACATTCCGAGCTATTTTCAATGCGTATTGAATTTTCACAAATAACGATAAATCATTGAAACTAATTTTGAACATTTCTAAGCTGTTGCTTTTCACGGTTTCTGAAAATGATCAATTTACAATGTCATGCCCCGTATTTTGATGATTTGTCGCGAATAACACGAATTCGCAGGAACGTACCAGTGCTCGTAGTTATTATCGAGCTCGTGTATGTTAATTACTTTTAAATCGTACTTTTCGCGTGACCCAGCTTCTTCGAATGAATACGCGCTCGTGGAATTTGCATTTACTATTATAGTACATGCTTGGCCTGCTGGCTGTGGTAGCTATGACGTCGCGTTCATTCAGACGCAGACGACCGAAAAACAGATCTAATTCAGTACTTCCGGCCAGACACCCACACGTACGCATACCACCAGAGCGTCTGAATCGGGAAATCTGCGTATGCTTTCTCGTTATAACGACAGATGGATTTGAGCGCGGCCTCCTTTTATGGCATTCTTTTTAGATTCGCATGATTTATCGAAATATTTTGCGAAATTTGATGGAGGAAAAATTTTCGATCGATAATGATCAATTCAACGTTCTGCTTCCTTTTCCCGAAAATTTGCAAATATCCGCAAAATTAATCGAACAACGTCACATCGTTCGGAAAATACACACCACAGCGAAATATTTCACGGTCGTTAGATCACGATGTCATTTATCCAACCCTTGAAATGCCGAGACATGGAAATTGAGCTTTTTGCAGCAGATGTGGAACAGCCTCGAGGCATTACACCGCCACAAGGTCACGTAATTTAGAGCGGCAATCATTTCTTGGTGAATTCCCGATGATTCTCTCGTTCTCTCTCTCTCTCTCTTTCTTTCTCCCTCTTTCTCTTGTTCGAAGCTCAAAAACACATCACGAATCATCAACGAGATATTCGTTTCGAGTATGATTCTCCACACTTGACAGAAAAACGGTCTCGTGTTGGATGTTTCGAAAATTCACAGAGGCACGCAATGATCGCGTGATTCTTTTTAGAAAATTCGTTTTTGCCCTCGTGCCAGAGAGATCTATGGCCCACCACGAGCACGTGTAATCATATAATAACGCGTACATATAAATATATCTGTAATTTTATGAAAACGTATATCTACTTTTAAAATACGTATGAATTATGTATCATATTTTACGTAGATGTATATACTAGCGGTTCGCGCAGCTGGGTCCCAAACAAACCGGAACCCAAGCCCAAACTTTTCACCATACTTTTCACTATACATCTACATGTATAAATTTGTAACCGTTTCGGGGGCAGCCAATTCAATTTAATTCGCTTCATAAATTTATAACGCTTCATCCCTCCCTCCCGGGGGCAACGCAGGCGTGAAATACATATTCCACGGAATTTCGACCTGCGAATATCTCAGATGTCTGTGAACAACTATCGATATACCTCGAGCACATAAAATTAGACGTCAGTCCAACGAGCTGGAAAAAAAGACTGTGAAACATTAGCATTGCGTTCAAAATATTTCATTCTGCCAAGTCGTCTAAAATTATTTCAAAGATTTGTTTTACCTTGTGATAATTACTGCGATAATCATTGTGATAATTAATCATTGAGTCAGGTGGCCTCGAGGGGTTTATGAGTAATCCAAAACTAAATTAAGTTTGTCGTACGTCCCGAAATGAAGGTATTATCGGAGAATTTGTATGAGATCGATATATGTTTACGATCGGGAAATTCATCAATCGGTCTCGAAGACAATGAGCACGATTTGCAACAATCGCAAAGATATTCTCGCTAGTGCGTATATGATTTTTGGCAATTATGAACGAATAATAATTCGTGAATTTACCGAGGCACTGCAGTCTGTCTTGTGAATTGTGACGAACGACTTCCGGAATGACCAGCGCATCTTTCTCGCTCTCTCGCTTTCTCATTCGTTGGCAGCCAATCAAACGATACATGAAGATTTCGTTCGAAATTGGCTCCGGAAAAGCTCGCATCTTCTCGCCTCTCTCTCTCTCTCTCTCTCTCTCTCTCTTCCTCTCTCGCACCTCGAACTCTCGACCGTCGTTAAAATATTTCGTATTCGCGGTCGACGCGGATTTCGCGGTCCTTTCGCCGGGGCAAATTTTACGTGACCGAGTGTGAGACAGACAGACAGGGAGAGAGCGAGACAGAGAGATGGCGGCAGAGAGGGGGAGAAGACAAAAATTTTCGTCGGATCTTTTCATATAAAAAGACGACGGCATCGTAGAATGCCTTATTCACGAGACGCGCGCCGTCAGCGCGACACACATATATTTTTGCCAATTGCGAAAAATCTTTCACCGGGCCGACAAACGGAAACACGGAACTTTTTGACGAACATCGATAAATTCATACGGGTTCGCGCGCTTTAAGTAACTCGTGACTTATTCCATTTTTCTCAAACCGAAACAGTATTTATTTAATTTTCGCCTTTTTACCACGAGATCAAGTTTACATCGATCAAGTTGTTTTTTTGTGACTTTTACTACACAAAGTGCAAACATGTCTTCAGCAATGTTCGTAAGTATTTATTATTATGATTTCTTTGTTCCATAGTGCATTAAACAAATATGTATAAATTCGATCGAAGAAGATTTATCACGTTTTATTTTTATCACGAGGTGTTGGTTTATTTTATTTTTGACATTGAAATGATCATACATCAAATTTATTTGTTTCAAGTCGGTGTCTTATGTGAACCCCATCGTATTTTCATGTTACTCTTTTTATTTCTTAACTGTTTTTTTTCTCACGATTTTTCTTGCGTCTGGTTGATCGTCCGTATATTTGGAGGAATTTTGTTTTTGACGATTTTTTTCTCGTTCGTCTCGTGTTGATATCACGTGAGGACAGTATGAAATGTCTCCAAGTTCTTTCCCTCGTTACGTCCGCGTATGAGAGCTCGTTACTTCTTGTCACCTTGCCACCGTGGTGTCTTTTATGGTCAGGGCCACAGTCCGATAGAGCACGAGCGTTGGACACTGTCCAATACATTCCGGATTCTTTTCAGTGAGGTCCAACAACCGACCGACAAAATCACGTCCCCTCTCTCATTCTCTCTCTCTCTCTCTCTTTCCCTTTCTGTCTCGAGCTTTCTGCGCCACAGACGCACGCAATACACCTGCGAGATCGGTGTTTTTGCCACGAGCTTTATATTCGAATAAAATTTTCGCGATCTGTCACTCTTTGTGATAAACGTAGTTGCCATCGTCATTCGTCATCTAGTCTGTGACCATTGTGAACTAAACTTTGCTGCATCATTGGAGAATTGTTGCGGCAAGATAGTGTTTGTTTCTCGTTGAACGAAACTGCTTAGTTGGTGATTATTTTAATTGTGCAAACGAAAAACAATAATATTAAGTTATGTAACAGAGAATGGAGATTTCTAAAAAAATGAAGTTCCCTATTAAAATGCCATGAAGCTGAAAATTTGTGAAAATGTTATTTATAAATTCGATCGTCAATCGAGTATTGACACGTGACTTAATTACACTTCATTTATTTCCGGGGATTATACCGAAAATATGTTGAAATATTTCGCCATTGTTTTATTTTATTTGGTAACGTTCATATTTTTTATTTATTTTATGTTTGTTTAATTAAATTAATGATATGATCAATAGTGATTTGTATCGTGAACGTCATTAAAGAATTGCATCGAGCATTAATATACGACTCTTGTCTGTCTCGAACCAGGAAGCAAAGAAAAATCATTGACGGACTTATATCATCGGGGATTAGAGAAGCCCCGTCGATTTTTCTGGCCGTGAGGCTTTTCGCTCGTGATCTCAGTTATGTTCGCGGCGTCGGAACTCAACGTCACGTCCCGCCACGACTAAATTCATGTTTCGTGTTTCGTAACAGTTTAAACTATTTTTCGAACGTTCCCTCGGTTGTTGACCTTCAAGGTTTTTGTAAACTCTTCCGGGGGCGTTGAAACCGTCGTCGAGATTTTCTCATCGACTGATTTCACATGTACCCCGGCTTGTGAAAAATTATTGCGTTCATTTCGAGCAGGTCAACGTTGTTCTATTAAAGCATAACTACGAATATTTAACATTTTTTCGCGTTGGGTTTTCGCATTCATTTTTAAAGAACGTAAATTCTCAAAACTTATGAAATTTCCTAATGTTTAGACTACGGAAGGAATTCCAGAAATTCTATATTCTATTTTAAGTTGAAAGCAAATAAATAAATCGAGTGAAATTCGGATTTACAGGAATCTTTGGGGGATAGGGTGGCCAAGTTCAATCAGCACGCAAGCAAGCACATGGACAGCCAGGGTAAAAATCCTTTCACCAGTGGACTGAATCTCGAAAGGCCAAAATTCTCGAAAGAGGAGTATGGGAAGTAAGTTGTCTCCGTTTATATTCTATAACGTTTGATATTTTTCAAAATTAAGAAAAATTGCAATTGTTAAAATTCAAGACATTAATATATGGGAATATCTTTTGATTGATCTAGACCAGAAGCTGGTTCTCAATCGGACATTCGTGGTCGAAAAGCAACTGCCCACGTACTCAAAGAAATTCTCGAACTTTGCGAGATCATTTATCAGAACGGGACACCCTGCAAGGATCAGCCAGAAATAACGGGTATCACATTTGGCGATCTGTTCAACATTTACGTTGCCATCAGCGACAAATGCGTGGGTCTGCTGCTCAGAGCTAGAAGACAAAAGCTGATCACCTTCGAGGGCGAATGTTTGTTCCAGGTAATCTAATTGTTCGATAATCATTTGTGAAAATACTGTTCATCGTACTGTTAAATTTGATATCTAAATCACAATTTATTCTTAGAGGAGGGACGACAATGTGCCGATATTTCTCGTTATGCCGATCAACGAAATTCGCAAAAATTTCAAAGAACGACTGGAAGAATTGAAGAGAGATATGCCGCTTCATTGACACCATTGAAATCAAACGACAATACATTAAGTTAGCCTGTATCTTTGGCTTTTCTGGCTCGTTTATGACGAACTTTTTCGCCACACGAATCAACGAAATTGCCGACTGACCAATACCCCAGCAATCTTGTAACATTTCATAATATCATCAATTTGCCTACCCTCGAATCATGCGAATAAATGAAATAACACTTCTATGTATAGTTGCGTACATATATAGAGATATATGTATATATTTTCAAACAATTTGATAAAGGTCGTGAAAATCTGTGCAAATCTGATCGCGAACGTGCGAATGCATGAGAGATGTATGTAAAAAGCGATGTAAATATCACGGGAAAAGTTTCGTAAATGATTAATAGAATGTGATATAGATATTTAGTAGTAAAGAAATTTTTTCAAAATGTGCTTTAAGACTTATTTTTATATTACCCATAGAGTGAAATTGAGTGAAATTGAGTTTCCTCAATGAGTTTTGCTCATTGGACTCCGAAGCGACCCTTCGGTCATGGGATTGGAATTTTCCCGCACAACGCGAATATCACCATTATCATCTCGATATATTGCAATTTACGGAAATATTCAGTTTTTTCACCTTTTCACCGACAATTTACATTAAATTGTCCTGTCAGTGTCGGTACGTGCTGTTGCCGTTACGTGACAGTCCGTCACGTAAACATTTTTTTTCTCAAAAATGATTTTAAAAGGGCTTATTTCCATCAAAACTTTTTTGCACAACCATAAACAACACGAATATCGTGGCCATTTTTTCAATAATCCGAAATTAATAGACGGTACTTGAAAAACTGTGCATTTTCATGTTTTCGGGTACTTTTCTTGAGTTCTGTCGTATTTAGAGTCAGTTTATTAGGAATCGCTCGTATATAAGTCGGTAAAGAGCTCGAATTTTCGAGTTCTGTAGTATCTAGTGTCAGTTTATTAGGAATCGCTCGTATTGAAGTCGATAAAGAGCTCGAAATTGAAGATAAAAAGGCTGCCTGCCCGAATCTCAGCCTGTTACGAATTAATCCCACATTAGCCAATAAGAACCGCGAGACATTCATCCACACATCCGAAAGTATACGTATAAACTTATATAAATATTCCCATTTCAAATAAACCTGCGAGCAATTTTAATTGATTCATTTTACTGGAAGCATTGTGTCTTCCAGTAAAACGAATCAATTAAAATTCGAAAATCATATCCTTATATGATTTTAACAAGGATGGAGTAAAAACAGTATGTACTTTCTAGACCTCTTCGCCTTCCCCGGAGATTAGTCCCTGAAAGGAAACGGGGCGACTTAAAGTGATGCTTTCTTCTGATTTATCATCGATGTATGGAAATTCTTGAATGTCGTAAAATCTCTCGTTCCAACTGCAGTTACTCGTAGCACCTGCTGAAGTCCACAAGTCGCCTGCTATAGCGCAGAGTCGTCTAAAGTCGTCTAAGAGCCAGTAATTTCGAACACGGAAAACGTTTAAAACTTTAATTTCTCAAAGTAACCTACCCAAGTCGATGTTGTTACAAAAAAAATAACGCCCCATATCATTTGTATCATAATTGTTTCTTTCCCATGTGTGCAGATGATGTTTACAGGGCCAAGGATTTGAATATTGTGGGGTCAAATATAATAACTAACAAGTACAAAATCATTTCGACTTAATCGCATAATTTATATATATATATATATATTTAATATATACAGTCACTTTACAACGCGCATTTTCGTTTTACACATAGCTCCAATAAGGTTTCGAAAGTTTTACCAGTCAGAGCATATCATGACAGTATCAAAGTAAAAAACTAATTAGGAGCAGGGCAGGAGTGGGTTCCTCGCGCAAGATTTTACATATTTGCAAAGAAGATATTAGAAAAAGCTGCGGCCAAAGAAAATTTTCAATCATACTCGCAGCCCCATGGGACGAAGGGGGTCGTATGGAATTAATATATTTGTGATCGAATAAAGTGAAATTGTACAATCGATTTCTTTGAGAATCTTGTATAATTCTAAAGCTCGCTTCGCCGTCTCGTTCTTTTTCATTTCATGTCTATCTAAGTTGGCAGTAGTCGTAATTGTTTTACAGTGGCAATGTTCTTTTCGTCCAACGATTGGATCGACGATCCACTGATAGATCATGCGGTTTCGACCATGCGCGAGGGTAATCATTCTTTGTTTCAAGTGAAACATAATTCGTGAAGAAAATTTAGACCGATTTTATTTATTTTTTCACACATTCATTCGTATATGGTATAAACACTTGAAACGTGTTTATGAAATGTGCATGATCGGAAGAGCGAGCGTTCAAATGCGACAAGAACGAATTCCTGGAAACTCGTAATTCGTTGTTTATGGACAAATCAATTATTTGCGCGACTCTCTGCTTTGCGATAACAGTTTGTTTTTCTTTGTTTGTTCCTAACCACGATTATTTTCCTGAAATTTTCCTCACTTGAACATCGTGATTGGTCGTAAATTTTCTTGGAAACGCAAATTTTTTTGTTTCTCTTCGGGATGAAGTAAAATATTTCTTTCGCATCTTCTTGCACGCTTTTAATATCGATACATTGTGAACGCGCCCGCGGTATCTATTCAATGACTATACGTATTTCTACCCTAATACTCACGAGTTCTCTTTTTTCAACTATATACACACATATATATATATATATATATGTATATATATCTATATATACTCGCAGGTTATTGTGCTGGGGGTGGCTCAGGATATTTCTCATAACTTAACTATTTCTGAATGCACCGTATGCCTGAGCTACGATAATCTGCCAGTTTATATATATATATATATATGTATATATGTATATATGTATATATATACATATGTATATATACATATAGCTTATCGACGTAGATTTCGTTACTATCGGTACTTGTGTCTCCGCGAAGCATATGCGCACTGTATCAACGTTGAACAATAATTTTATTTTGTTGTTGTTTTTTTTTGTTCCAAGTAGAAAACAATTCTATCAGGATTCAATAGAGTATGAATTTACGCGGGTAACCCTCGCAATTCTTCATACTCCTCCCGTTGCAAGGCGGGAAAATTTTCATCGAAATACTCAGACATCACGTATACGAGTAACATTATTCCAATGTTTAAAAAATAAAATAAAAAATATTCGACAAACAGTGTCATTAAATTGTCGAAAAATTATGAATATTCGTTCGTAAAATTAATAAATAAATTTGCTTGATTCTTTCAAGCGCATTTTTTAGACCAAGACATTTTCTGTCAATTCGATTTCTGTAAAACTCACCAACTGGCGGTCTTTTTAATCGATGGAGCCCCTGCGAGTGAGCTTATTAACGCATAAAAATAAAAACGTACTCTTTGAGAAAAATTCGTACTTCGAGGAGAACAAAACGTCACAAGTTAATTTGTAGTTCCTCGTTATCATATAGGTCGTAATGTATATGTCGATTACATTCTATATTTACACACTCCGCAGAAAAACAAAATTGTGCTCGATCCCAAACAACGAATGAAACGTAGGTACATAAGAACTTCGCTTCGACGATATTTCGATTTTTTTTCGTTGATAATTTGGGGCAGGTTTGGATGCGGACACAAATCGTATTCAACGATTATTATCTCTTCCTTTTTCTCTTTTTTCAGTTTATATCTTATCGCCGCGAAACAATTTATAGCTCGTATGGACTTGGGTAAAATTTATCTTTCGAGGTCTCCATTATATGGAATGTAATATACATATATTTTATATCTATATATGTTTATGTATATATTTTTCGTTTAATAATAAACATATTGTAATGTATATAATATTCTCTATATCTTTTGCGCATTTATAAAAAGCTTCTCCTACCTTAAACAATGTGGTCTACTGGCATAAATCAACGGTCCATTAAAATACATATCTATATCTGAAAATCCACAATGTTAAATTTTCGTTTCCTCATCTCTTTCTCTCTCTCTCTCTCTCTCTCTCTCTCTCTCTCTCTCTCTTTTTCTACCGTACACTCAAACATAACACCAATTTCATTTCTGTTTTCTGCTTTTTTAATGATTACGTTTTATCGTTATTATTATTATTATTATTATTATTGTTAATATTATAATTATTATTCATCAACTTTGTCCGTATTAGTCAGTCTTGGCATTATATTAAATAACGTTTACGTGCGTTTTATAGCTTATTTACGATTAGTTCGATAGAGACATGTTTTATTGTTTATTACGTGCTCGTTCCTTCAAGATTCTTCGTTCGGCATCGATTCCTCTCTTTAACTCTCAACGTTCATTTATTTTCATCCACACTTTCGTTTTGTTCTCGCACGTTTTTAAATTGCCTCGATTCGTACGTAACACAGACATTATTTTCGTATGATCGCGAACTTTTTACTTTTGTCTTAACATCGTTGCGACAAATTCACGATTTTCACTTAAAAATATATTATTGTCCTTCCATGGAAAACTCGGCTTACTCAAGCTTTCCCGTTTTTTACTTTTTCTTTTTCATGAGGCGAGAAAAGTGATTACATGTATACATATACCATTTTCTTATAAGGGCAGTATAACCGGTTCGCGAGCAGAAAATCCACGATTGCCAGCAAGTCTCATCTTTAATTAATTCGGACTGCTCCACTGTCAGGCAATTTGCACTAATTCATTCTGCTTCATTTTGTTCGGGATTTCATTTACGGTTTTCTTTTATGGTTTCTTCTTTCGTCACTAAGTTTTCTCGTATCAGTCGGTGATACGACTGGTAAGGAAACATCGAGATATTTTTGTTTCTTTATCTTTACACTCGACAATTATTATCATTATCACTATCATTATCATTATTATTAGCATTATTATTATTATTATTATTATTATTATTATTATTATTATTATTAGGATTCGATTTTAAGATATAACGTGATTGTATATCTTGCAGCTTTTCTCATTCAAGTCGCGTTTTCTTTTGTTTTCCCGTTAACTGGTAACGTAAATACTTCGACTCGTCGAAGTCCCAAAGCTCAGGGCTCGTGTCGACGAACTGTAAGACGACATCCGCGGTGTCATAGCCGTGGGATGAACGACTTGGTATCATACGTCGTTATCGTGACAAAAATCGATCTTTCGCCTCGTCAGGGGCAAGCGTCGCTTGTCGACGATGAAATCTGTGACGCAACCCTTGATACCACGATGACCGGGCTTTCCACCGATGAATAATTTTCCATTCGTCATTAGCAGGGTCGGTTCCGTACCGATTTTTACCGGTGGCTCATCGTCTACCTGCACGATCGTTGCTCTTTTCCTTCGAAACGCTTTTACGTGATGAAACACCCCGTCGTCGATTTTTTCCTGCGACCAGAAATTGAGGGTAGCGTGCAAAGGGGTTGCAAAGATAAGAATGACATTTTTTTCTCTCGTGCAGGAAATTTTTTCAGGTCAAGGTCCTCTCACACCATACAAATATTTATATCGAGATATTAAACTTCATATTCGAATTGTTCGATACTTACGCTGCTTTTCAACGAAATTTGATCGTTCTTGCTCTTGTACGTGAGCACGACGTGACCCTCGTGCAAAGACAGCACGAGATGCTCGATTTTTCCTCTACCGATCCAGGCGATTAATCCTTCGGAGTGAGTAGTTCGTATTCTAAGCTCGAATTTATTGGATTGCTGTCCTCTACGCCTGTAAGATGGAAAACAACATTTTTTGCTGTTCGATCGAATAATCGCGTACAAATAAGTTAATGAAGAATTTCTATTTTAGGAACGAGGAGGGAAAGACACATTTACTACGTAAGAGTGAAAAACATTCTCGTTTTGTAAGAACTTACTCCGCGTAGTCGTAATTCTCATTGTCGAAGTCGAGATCCTCCTCGAAGTAGTAATCGGGGTAGGTTTCATCAAAGTACTCAGAAGGGGTAGTGTTAGTAGCAAGGGTAGTGTTAGCACTAGAGAGATAATTAAACTTCAGTGAAAATAATTGATTGCTACATGAACCGATGCTTTTGTTTTTAAATATGGTTAATGTGGGAATTCAAATTTTTCTCAATTTCAGTACAATTGAGAAAAGAACGTACATCGATTTAGCGTGCGACTGATTCTCATTCTCTATAAATTCATACTCGCATGACTAAAATAAAAAAAAATCATCAGTTTGTCTGACCTTCTTCCATATCGATGTTTGAACTGCAAGAAATTGTCACCGTCAAAACGTACTGGCCTCTCAGATATTTCACCCCCAGAAACATCGAAGCCCATGACTGCAATTGAAACCAAAAAATTACAAACTATTTCTTTTACACCGAAGAAAAACGAACAAGAAAATCTTCAACTTACAGAATTCGCAATGAAGACCATTGTAACTGCTAGCACATTTGCAAAGATAACTATTTAATAGTGGTAAGCAAACACCACCATTGAGACATGGATTTTCGTTGCTCGGACATGGCAAACCGTCGTATATCTCGGTATTGTGCTGAGTTATGTTCACAGCTAGATTTTGATACGTCTTGCCGTTGACCATAAATCGTTGAACAGCACCGACAAGGCCGGTCCAAGCTCCGGCGAGACGATGAACTTCTCGCCAGTGTCTGTACAAGAAAGATCGAGTGATAAATGATACGAGCAATTTAAGGACCGATAGAGATTAATATTCAAAGTTTTGAAAAGTGTCGTTAACTTCTGACTTCGAGCTTAGAAAGTTTCGATAACGCAAGGGATAAGGAACGGGTTGATCGAGAGGGTGGTCGATATGAAGAGAATCCCAAAACTCACTTGACTCCTCCAACGTAGAGTGGCATCTCGAGATTGAGCTCGGTAAGAGGATTTCCAGAAATACCTCTGGCCACTTCTCCATCGTCCAATTGTAAAAGACCCTCTCTACCCAATCTACTGATTCTAACGCAATGCCATGTATCCAGTGTCACAGGATCCGGTGATGTTATATTAGCGATACCACTGCCGAGGTTGAATCGAAATTCCAACTTTCCGCGAACGATGTTCAAACTTATGAAATCACCCCGACCGTTGCTCAATTGTCCGTTGTAGAGAAGGAGACCATTATTGGATCGAGTAAGGAACCATAGCTCGATGGAAAATGCTTTGGCGACACCCTCCAAGCAAGGCAATTCGAGAAAACCATCGCCCGTTAATTCCGGGATAAGCAACTCGGTGAGCTCGGAATCCACTGGAAAAGAAATATTAAATTAGGGGGATCAAATTTCAGATTCTGCAGGCTCTAAGTATTTATCGTTGCAATTCACCGGAACTAAATCATAGATAAATTTCTAAAAAAAATTTAGTCGTAAGGATTTAGAGAAATCAATTAAAACCCAAAGCCCGCGAAAATGTAAAGAATTCGCAGGATGCATCGTGAAAGTTTCCAACCCACAAGTATATCCTATGTATTAAAAAAAGATTACGTTACTCACGAATTTCGCAATGTTCTCCTGCCCTGCCAGGTGGACACTTGCAGACATAGCCACCTTGTGGCAATATGTCGCAGGTTGCACCATGCTGACAGGGTTCACCCATACACGGATCCAAAGATTCCTCGCAATTTTTTCCAGTGTACTGGGGTGGACAGATACACTTGTACTCTGGTGGTTCGTACTTGCTAACACCGTAATTGTTGTCGTAATTAGCCTCGTCATTGAAATCGTAGTCATAGTCGCAACTGGAACCAGCGCAGCGCATTCTCGACGATCTCGTCGTGTTCTTTTTCTTCGATCTTTTGTGCTTATGCTCGATGGTCGTACAATGAGAACCTTTGCATCTAACAATATTCATCCCTCCATTATTGTTGTTACCCTTTCTCTTACTCTTGCCTTTCTTCGGTCCGTTTCTGCATTCGCGACCGTTGCATAAATCTTCTTCGAATATCGGCGAGCACGTGGCACCGTTCTTGCAGGGTAAATTTGCACATGCGTTATCGAGACACTCTTTGACACGATAGGTCTCGAGAACGTCCTTGTCTTTGCCGATGTGAAGATCCACCGTGACTCGATCGATCTCCAACTTGCGGATACAACCGAGAAGACCTCGATTGGTTCCAATATTCTCGTACACCCTATCGGAAAATAATTGTTCGTTTCGTTAATGTAAGGTTTAGATTAAAAATTTTTTTTTGTTCGTATTTATTAAAGGATGTTTCGATTTTTGTAATCGTTTTATGACGATCCTTTGATCGATGCGCTACCTGGTGTAATTAGTCGGCACATTTCCAATGAACGTTTCTTGATTAAGATCCAACGACTTGAGCATCCCTTGGCTCTGTCCAGCAATGTCGTCACCGCCGTTATAAATCAAAACGCCATCCTTGTGATATCTCTTCGCGACTATACGATGAAAATTCTTCATCGTGACTTTTTCCGGCGACGTCAAGATCACAGGACCATTTCCAAGATTGTACCTGAACGTGACGTAACTGAAAAGACGAAAAAAATCAATATTTGAGGATTCCTCGTCTGAAAACGTTTCAATGGGATTGAAAAATAATTTCCAGCTCAGCTCACCCATCGATTATGGCCAACGACACGAAGTCTCCGGTTCCGTCGCTCTTCTGCTGATTGTACAGAATTATTCCGTTCTCCGCGTACGTCTTGAATTCAATCTCGATGTTGAATTTGTGATAAGCCTTGAGTCGCGACATCCGAACGTAACTCTTTCCATCGAAAGACGGTATCTCGTAGTCCCTCTTGTTGATCTCCTCGTCGCACAGGAGACCCGTGTAATTCGGTCGACAGATGCATACGAAAGTCGAACTTGGCAGATCGATGCAGGTCGACGAATTGTGACAGGGGTAGGAGCTGCATGCCTTAAACTCCTCGATCGGCGTCACTGACTCGTAGTTAGCTGAGAATTGAAAGTGAAATAATTATTAAATCGGAACGATGAACTATCGGATATTTATAATTGACGATTATTTTAATACCGATGTAAATCTATCTATTCAAAATGATTTGAGAAATTTGTTATGTTTTATGTTATGTTTATATTTTTATTACACTTCTGCCATAAAATATTTTATGATCGATCTAATTAGTGACGAATAATGTAGAAGGACCATTTTATCAAAACCTTCATGGAAAAAAGAAATGATTGCCTTTGTTTCGGCTATATCGCACGTTCGCTGTTATGCGATACCCTGTAAAGTAAATATTGTTGTAATCCTAGGCAATTTCTATGATGGATGGATGAGTCGAGGAATATGCTTTTCGATCATCTTGGTGCGTCGTTACTCGAACGTGAAATTTCGCGCAAATATTTACCGAAACATTCTTGTCTGTCGCTCGTCTCTGCAAATCCTTCGGAACAGACACATCCGCCGTTGACACATTTACTGTTGGGTATGGTGCAATCCTTGTCGTCGTTGCATACATCGCCGAGTACCGCCGTGACGACTCTTATCGTTGCCGGGGTCGGGCGTGATGCTGCTGCAACCCCTGCGACGCAGGAGAACGAATAAACGGGCATTGCCAAATGAAAATAAGCGTGTAAAGTTATTCGACGAATAATCCATTGATTAATCAAGCTATTCAAGCAATTTTTGTCATAAATGTTAAAACGTTTTTAGTCTATAAGATGGAAGGAAAAATTATTTAAGTGGTCGAGTAATACGTTGATGAATTGATCGATGAATCTTTAAGTTAATTGGATAAATCTTCGATTTGCGAATTAATCGCTAATATAAATTGATTAATAGATTAAGCAATAATTAAGATTGCAAATAAATACCGCTGAACCAAAAACCTTCTACAAATCGATGCAAAAAATTCGAAACAAAATACTCCGAAAGGTTGAATAATACACTGATAAAGTGATGGATTAATCCATCAATTTTAAAACTGATCGATAAAATTATTGAATACTCGATTTACGAATTAATCTACAATTGTTATTATTAAATCGATTGATCAATTTTCATTACGTGCGAGGCATTATTGCGTTCGTTCTGTGTTATTACCGTGCTTGAGATTATCACGATCGATGGTAATGGTCTCTTGCTGAGCACGATGGGTGTAATAGTAACGTGGATCGGGTTCTGGACCCAAAAGATGCCTCGTAGATTTTGAGAGCGGCGATATAGCTGCGGCTGGCTGAGTGTACTGGATCGCGGTGTATCTCTTAACCGGGAAATCCGTATTCACCGTAGAATCGTCTGTAATCCATTTTTTACTTTATCAGATTTACAACGCTTACACACTTATTCATGATTTTAAGCGAAGCAATGAGTTTTTAATTAAAATTACGTATTTCAATCTCACGAATATAGCTCGAGGCTATTACTTCAACTCTAGTCTCTCGATACGTTCTACTTTTGTCCTGAATCAAAATTATCGCAGGTTCATTATTTCACCACTCGTTTATCGCGAGATAGATCCGACCTCATATACTCTTCCTTCTCGCGATAAAAAGTCATCTACCCGAGGGTGCGAAAGGGGTGAAGGGAAATCAACTTCCGACACTCCTTTCTGCGAAACCTCGATAAAGTAACAACATCAAAGGATCCTCGCCACGGATTAAAAATATCCAGATCAGAGAGACGAAATCTCGGAGACAGATTCATAGAAAAACTGATCACGACGTTTCTTTCGCATTTTTCTCTTTCTTTTCCTTTTTTTTTTTGAAAGAAAAACTAAACTCGCGCATCAAAAGTCCGCGATACGTTTGACGTGGGCGCCTTTTACTCCTCTTTTTTCCTCGAGGTTCACCATGCGGTCATTATTACTCGCTCGTTCGTCGTGAGATCAAACGCTCTTGCTTATACAGAAACGTTTTTTGAAGCAAAAAAAAATAAACGCTTTTTTCTACCCCCCCCCCCCCCCCCCCGGAGCTTTCTATCTTTCGCGACGAAATGGATACGCTACGTATATAGTCATGAAACGAACCGCGACGGTCGTGAAAGTCTTGCCGCTAGCCGGCCCGGTACACAGGGGGGATTTCGTTCCCCTCAACCCGCCTCCGGCAACCCTCAGCCCTCGACTCTAGTTTTTTTCTCGTCACTCTTCCACAAATTACGTCATGCATTATTTACACACCGCGAAGTGCTGGAGAACCGGCCGAAATCTTGCGATAAGCCGTACGGGGCTTTCCTCGCTCTATTTGACTCCCTTCGGCGATAACCCCGTGCGGGTTCGTTAGCATCGCCGGTACAGTCGTTGGTCACTTTGCGATCTAAACAGCACTTGGAGAATTTCTCCAAGTTGAAGAGAAGAGAATTTCGTCGAGCCTCATTTTTTTCAAGCATTCTCAAAACACTTCGTCCCCATTTTAACGCGACGTGGAAGTTCGCGAGATGCAAGGAACTTTGACAGGACAAAGTCAGGAGTGCTGGTGACTGTATCAATTCCAACCTCGTTTCGTAATTTCTCTCGACGAGCCCCTTAGCAGTTGCAAAATCTCAATTTTTCTCGCTTTCGTCCATTTTCCCATTTCCTCTCGACCATCGGTCTCGTTTTCTTCGCCCCTTTTTTTGTAAAAAAAACTACTACCCGGCTGACGTACACCAACATTCAAAAATGTGCAACCGGTCGTGAGTCCGCTCGATTCTCGAGTCAAGAAAATACAAAACTTTCGAGTAGAATCTCCAGCGTACTTCTGACCGAATCTTTTGCCACGACTTTGGAATTTCCTCGGTACGGTCCCCTGCAGTTTCTGGTCGTCGAGAATCGTCTCTGCCCCCAATCCTCACCCAACCCCTTCGAGGATACTGCCCTCGGGGTAATGTAATTTGCGTTTAACTTGCAGAAGGACGAGGCGGGGAAAGGGGCCTCGTCCGGGGTCTCGTAGGCAAAACTTTTTAAAAGATTGACTCGAACCCCGTCGAGCTTGGGAGGGGCCCGAAGGAGAGAGAGAGTGAGAGAGAGGGTTGTTCGAGCCTCTTCACCTACCAACTCCTCGACACTTTTGCAATCGAAAATAAGGGATGGCCTCGATGTAGTGTGTACGCGAGGGCGAGATGGGGGGGGGGGGGTAATAGATTCCATCGAAGGCGCTGTTTCTTACCAGAGAGGACGAAGCAACCAGAGATCCACCGTTCCTATTCCTTGAACCACCCCCGCCTCTCTCTCTCTCTCTCTCTCTCTCACACAGACTTTCAACGAGACCGAGAAGTAGCAAAGTGATTTTCTACGGTGCTTGTTTTTTTTCCTTTTTTTATTTATTTCTTTGCCAGCCGTTTTGTAGCTTCGACGAAGTCGATGTCGGAGCGGCAGGTAAACTTTTCAACGAGGACAATTGGCTAATCGGAAAACCCGCGAAGTCACGACGCGACCGTATTTTAGTTGAGAATTTATCGCCAACGAACTTTTGCCCTCTGCGATAGTTTTTATATCGCCAGCTTTTCATTCGTTCCAGAGAATAATTTGTCGAGGATTAAGTCATTGTACTGGAAAATGTTCCCGTTCGTTGCATTTATTGAATTAATTGGAAGTTTTCACTTTATTTTCATGATCACATGCAACTGGTCTACTTCGCTACGATTACATGATCTTCAATGGACGGCACTACATGCGTACGCAAAGAGAGGGATGGTTTGACGGCGATACTCAAAGGAGAAAATAAATGATTCAGTGGCCAGCGAAGAGCCCTAGCCTCCATTCCTGCTTTTCGTACGAATCTTTTGAGGGCTGAGCCCCTCCACCCTTTTTGTCGCGTTTGCCGACTTTTAGAGAAAAAGATACGAGGCTCGACTTCAGAGGCGGGCTGCATCATCGCCAACAGCAACATCGCCTCGTCCACGAACCTCGGTGATTTACATAAGACCTACACTTCCCTTTGAGGATCCACCAGTTCCTCGGCTCGACATCGCGAACTTTCAACGATTTACCTTCGACGTTACGACCTCCATTCCCGAAGGGTAGTCACCCTCTTCAACCCACCAACCCAATCTCTGTCGTCGTTTTTTTTTCTTTCGTTTCAACGTTAGAGTATAAGTCTCTTGCCTGATTCGGCAATTTCCTAAGCTCAAGACATTTGTCAATTTAACGAGATTATGGGATTAACTTTATTTCCGGTGTAAATTTCTCGTTGCTTCGTCAAGGTCGATTCGCAGCGTCCTCAGAGGTAAATGCCTTCGTCTAGGGGAGGTAAGACAATATACATTACATAGAACAAAATCTTATAGATGTCAGGTAAAAACTTTAAGAGTTTTATTGCATATCCGTTAAAATACAATAACGTTGCAGACGTAGTTCAGGTCGTCTCGATGATCGAATGATCAATTGTACGATTATCGAACTCGTTCCTTCCATCCTGAATTACGAACGTATTCTTCTATCTATTTTTTTCTTCGTCATTTTTCTGATATACAGGATTCACGCTTAACAATATATAACACACACGCTACGAGAGACTAGAGTTCAGTAGGTACCTAGGAAGCGACAGGGCACGTATAGACACAAAGACCCGACACGACTTCCGTCTACGAGATTAGGCCGATCGATCTAGCGTTATGGAGCAAAAACCCACTATGTCCCACGCTACGATTAATTACTTCACTCTTTTATTTATCATATGCACACTGAAAGCGCCGATCGATCATCGGGGTTTTCAAATTATTTGTTTCAGTCGCTCCGAGCTAAAAACGTCGTTTGTTATTTTGGCACTGATCTGTTCTTTTTGGACTCGGGGTTGTAGTTCGTTTTTTTAGTAACGCAGAATGTAAAGCGGTACGTAAGGCGAACGCTCGGTAAACCCACCTATGCAGTGACCGAAGGCCTGTGTCACCACGTCGGTCTGATGACGACAGGCATAGAGACGCAGCTCACATTCGTTGTCATAAGTCTGTCCGTCGCTTCCGCAAACCGGTACAGCAGGCAGATCCGAAGGACATGCGGATGGACAGACGCAATGAGGACCACCGATCTCGGAACAATTGCCACCCGAGTAACACTCGAGATCGTTGCAGGTTGTTGGTATCGATGGACTCGTATCGGCTGGAAGCAGAAACATGTCATTGTCAATCGATTTTGTATGGGAATGTCACTGGAGCTTTAGGCAATATTTGTTGACGCGCCAAAGATAGAAATTGGTTAAACGGGGCCAAAAAGTCCAGGAACATCGTAAAAGGTCACGAAAAATGTTACATTGAAACTATCTTTGATCGATTGAAATTCGATCTATGGATATCGATGTTCCTCTCGGTACCTGCGTAACATCCTGTCGGCGTCAACATCTTGTTGTGATCCTTGCATATGGTACATTTGTGACCCTGGGTCTCAAGTTTGCAGACGCAACGTCCTATCATTTGTTCACAGTCTTCTCTGACCGAGCCAAATAGCGAACAGCCACAAGCTACGAACAAAAATTTCAGTAGATTCGGTTATTGGTATTGTCCGGGGTATCGTCGGAAAAATTATTCATGAGGTTCGTCGGAGATCAGTTGCCAACTCCCATTTGTATATTTTCATTGCTGCAGCGTACTTCGTGTCTCGGACTAATCGTTTGTTCTAGAGAATTTCAACTTACGTATGCATCCTGGATGACCCTCGCTAATTTTTCTAAAACTCCAGTAACCTGGCAGACAGTGATTGCATTTGAGGCCACCGACTCCGGGTTTGCATTCACACTGTCCAGTCTCGGGATTGCAAGTGTCCGATACGCTGCCTAAACGATTGCAATTGCAGTTACTGGGACAACCAGCTCCATCTGGTCCCAGAGCAGCAGTTTTGCCATCGGGACAACAACCATGCCATGAGTCGAAACACTTGACCACCTGGATTCCTTGTACTGAAATGTTATAAGAGCCGCCATTAATGAAGTTGCAAATCCTGCATGATTAAGTCAACGCCTATAAGGACAACGTTCGTCTCTATCGGCCATCTTCATTTTTCCAACCTTTCTTGCAGCAACGAGCGAAGCGTGTCGTTTGGTGACAATAAGAATTGCTCGGACAATCTCGCCTATGGGGGCCACTTCCGCAATCGTATTCCTTGCCATCAGAGTCCGTTAGGGGTGTATCACCGTTGCACGGCTTCACTTCCATGCCTGTCGCAAGGGATTTTATCTCTCGTTATCAATGAGACGTTTATCAACCGACAAAACATTGCATAGCATATTTGAATCACGGGCCAAGTATTTCATGCAGTTAATTCAGCAACAAGCCAGGAACGGATGAGACAAAAAAGTAACAGGGAATGAAATTGTTCGCAGCGAAAATTATCGTGTCACGGACCTGGAAGGGTTGAAAAATAATGTTTTATTCACGATTCTGGTTTTTCTGGTCAACAGAATTTTCATTTCCGGATCTTTGAAAAAGAATATCATCGGCTTACTCATGGACACGCGTATGATAAAAATTGGTTCGAGGTAAATTAGCGAATTTAAAATACGAAAAAATGGTAAAGGGTACTTCGTGCAGCGGAAAGATATTATCTTTTTTTAATCTCTTTTCTTTCGTCACATAATTTCACATTCTTTAAAGACCATCGAACCTTGACACACATCCAAGGGTCTGAGCCTGAGTTCTTGCTGTCTCTGGCACGCTTCCATCTTCATGGCGCATATAGAAGGATACGTCTTATGGTCACTTCCGCAAACTGGTATTGCATTTTCAGGTGCTACCGAGGCGCAATCAAACTTGCAGCTACATCTCGGATACTTGTCGGGTCCAAGTTCGCACGTTGCCTCGAAGTCGCAGTGTATGTCCTTGCAGGCTTCGCGCTCTTGCGTACTGGTCACCTCGGCGATCGTCGTTGGCAGCCTGGTTATCGTTGGTGTCGACATGGTCGCTGCGATGAGGGTGAAATGTGCCGGTTGTTAATGGGTTAGTGTGCATCAAAGAGACGTATTCACGGGTTAGTGCTAAGCTTTGGCCCGTGTGTCGGCGTTAACGAGGCACGGGGAAACAATATTCCGTGGGGCTAACATTCATCGTCGTCCTGCCAGTATTATTCTTGTCGTGACAATTGCGCACGTACACTGTACATGGTAAATACAAAACCAATTTTTCAATCTAACTTTCGGATTTTTTAGAAACAAAAATCATATCGCGAGTTAACGTTTTTTTAAAAAATGATTTGTAAGAATTGAAGTTTTCATTTTTCAACGCTGGTAACTTTTTTCATCGTTGCAGGACGATGAGAAGAAAACGGATCGCTCATGAAACTTACTCATCGCGGCGACGGCGAATTTTTCACCGCATTCGCCATAGAAGATGACGTGAAGGGCCGGAAGTTTCGGATCTCTCTCGCAGGCTGCTCGCTGTAACTCGCACTCGGACCGATAAGTTTTCGCGTCACTGCCGCAAGCTTTCTCACCCGAATTTTCAGGACAGCTTTCCGGACAAATGCAGTTGCCTGCCACGCAACGCGCACCGTGTTCGCATGCGATGTTGGAACATAATGCTGACAAAAATAAAAATCAGAGTTCAGAATTGAAAAAATCAATTTTTGCGATTCGGACCGTTCATTCTCGTTTGCCAATTTTGTACACCGCACCGAGTGAGGATAGAAAATATTTGTATCTCCCCGAAAAAAGCTTTATTCGTAAAATCTGGTCAACTTACCACAGTCACCCCTGTAATTTACAGCGATGTGAGTTTGCGACGCGCACGACGCTTTCTTAAGGGCACACTCGCTTATATAAGTCACGCCGTCTGTACCGCAAACTTTCGTATCGGCTTCGTTGTCCTTCGTCTGAAATAAAAATGTTTAAACAAAATTGTAAATGATACTTAATAAAAAAAGACGATCGGTCAAAAGCGGACCGATACCCAAAGGATCATCCCTGTCTCATTATTGTCGAATATAATCGGTTTCCGGCGCGTTTCACGATCGCGGAATGTTTTAATAATTGGACGCAGTCGGAGGTTTGGCGCGGTTTCGTCGATCTCTCGTTGTATCCAAGGGTTCGTATACCTTCACGGGAGCTTGGCTCCATTAGTTATAATTGGAATTCCATGCTGGGGTTGTTCGAGATACCGGGGTACCCTTACCGCAAATTATTCATCGCTCGCGGACCGTCGAATGCCCGTTACTGTATTTAAATGAACTATATAGATACGAATTGTATAAATCTATATTTGCGCACAGTGACCAAAATTTACCCCGGGCGTATCGCGATTATTGCACAATGATCTTCAACGCCGATGCTTCAATTTCTCGAGGGCGGTTCATTCTCGTTGCGTTGTTATATTTTTAGCTCGATTGATATTCAATTAAATTATATAAGTTATTTGAAGAATATTATTCGCTCGGTTAGATAGTCCCGATTTATATTTTATCAAAAAATTCACCGAGAGATAGGAAGTAAAGAAACTATCGTCGCTTCTCGCGAGTTGTTTGTAGAAACGAGAAACGAGAGATCAAACAGTGCCTTTGTCTCCGGGTTATCGAAGAAATTCACTGAAAAACGCTGACAACGGCTCGATTCCGATCGCTAAAGTATGGAAAATTCATAGGATCAGCGATTTTCAGCGAAGAAAAATGTACATGTAGTCAGCTGCTGATATTCTCACCGGATCCTCCTTGCCAGGAACAAAACCTCTTGAAAATTGTCAACCAGCTATTTTTTTTACAGCAACGATCAAACTGTGTTTCGAAAGTCTTTGAATTATTTCAATCGACTACTAAAGTTTCAAAGCATAAAATCCAATCATGCGATCGTCCACGAACGATAATGACGATTACGAGTTTTCAAAAGTGATTGGTTTCGAATTTTCATTCTTATCTTCAGCGTCGCATCGAATAATAATGCAATACGGACTAAGACCTACTCGGTTGCATCGAGGCTACCTTCTTCTAACCGTGAATTCCGACAATGTTGGGATTTTCATCCTGCGCGATTATCGATAAGCCACCGTTGCAATTTTTACCAAGCCGCGAGGAGCGACGAGGGGAGTGGTGCAGTGTGTACGGAGCTTTGCGGAGATTGTCGAGCTTCCAGATTGCTACTATTTTCCACTCGATAAGCATTCATCGCGGGTTATCTTGCCGGAACGAGCAAAACCTTTCAACGATCGAAGTTCATACGGGAGAGAAAAAAGAAACACGGAGAAAAACTGGCATACTACTCATTGATATTACATAATGCGCCTATTAAGGAGGAGCGCGTGTATATAATTCATGCACGTCTGCCAACGTCGACACGCGGATCGAGCACAAAATGTATAAGTCCGTGCAGTATAAATGTTTGCATGTGTATAACGGTGTAACAGTCTCGGCTCGGTATCTGGATTGCAGCGTTCTGCAAACTGCGCTCTCTCTACCCTGTTCCGAGCGAATTGCCAATTCTTTCGATCGACCTCGTCTCTTTTTCCGACAAAAAGTACACACCCACATACATACACACACACAGACAGGAATGCATATATACATAGTCAACTTGTCTCTCGATCTCGTTTCAACCCGTTTCTTTGGTTCGTACATCCCTGGAATTCGAAATGACTCTAGACCGTACGGTCGAACCGAGAGAAAGAGAGGGAGGGTAAATCGTCGACTGAGCCGAAAACGATATAATACAGAACTGCATTTCGACCAATTTTGTTTCAAGCGTGGATCGAATTATTTACAGATTGAGTTTTTTTTGCCGACGTTCGATCGATCCTCGATAGGAACGATTGATTAGAACGGAAATAACGAATTAGCGTTATGGTCAAGTTTGAAAATGTTTTCTCGGTGCAGCGTTCGTAAAATATTTGCACAATTTTAATGCGATATGTAAATAAGTCGCGAAATAACTCGGAAATGTTGGAAAGTTTTGACATTTGCATGCTATGTACATTATACATAACGCATGGTATTTTGACGGTGTACCAATGTATGGTAACGAGCCATTGTTGTCGCGAAACTATAATGTTGTTCTGTGTTGCATTGTGTCGTATAAGTACGCCAACAGTACGTATATTCATATTTATATGACTGCACTTTTCGTAGGTATGTATAGTCGTCGAGTTGTTGCAAAACTTACCGGCTCCTCGCACTTGTTCGGACAAACGCATTTTGCCTCGCCGCTACTGTCGCTCTCGCATTTCCCGTAATACTCGCATTTTTTGTTCTCGCAACCATCTGAAACGTCATGAAACGATTAATATTTCACAAATGATCTCGTACCTTGCGGCGTTAAATTTCGTTCGACATTGTAGCTTAAAAAACAAAATGACCAATAATCAATTAAAAAGATTTCGCGGTATATTCATCAGCACTCGATTAACCCTTCAATATCTATTTATTTTATATTTCTATTTTTTTATAATAAAACTTAATATAAAAATACGTTTATCAAATTGTATAGTAAAAAGCCATTGACATTTTGTTGGTGAAGAAAAGAGGCCATATCGACGTAAAATAGGCAATAGTGAACGACAGACAGTGATGGTTCGCGAAGTGTGGTATGGATAGAGAATGGAACGATAGCACCGTTGATAAGAGAATAGCGGGTGCAAAGGGGTGAGTATCGTACAGTAGACAGCGTGAAATAACTGGAAATAACCGACGACGCAAAGGCATCTCTCTCCCTCTCTCTCTCTTTCTGGGAGGGGGAGTGTATGGAAGAGAGTACAACGAGAGTCACAGAGACAGAGAAGAAGAGCCAAAGATTTCGAAACGCGAACGAGACAGCAGCAGCGGGTGGTAGACAGTCGGCGTGGTAGTCGAGAAGTTATCTTCAGAATTCATTGAAATCCGACGCGAATCTCCGGAGGGTGCATGCGGTGCTATACGCTATATATATATATATAGCAAGTTGCTTCCGCGATTCCGGGCACTAATGGGGTTGGGTACCGGGGATGTCGAGGCGCGAGGGGAGAGCGCACTCGACGCTGCCGCTACTGCTTTTCGTTGATACTTTAACGGCGTTCCGACTGCCGTTGCTTCCGTGGCTTGTACAACGCCGCCGTCGTCGCTGCCGTGGGGGTGTGCGCGGGCCGTGGCGCATGCATATGCAGCATGCATGCCTTCGGGTAACAACTCATAGCTCTGGCTGAACGCGCTCGGTAGCGTATACGAGAGGGGGTTGGAAATCCAGGCTCGCCGTGCTGTGAGAGAAAAAGAGAAAGAGCACCCGCACCCTCCCCTCACACGTCGTGATATGCATGAAAGTACGTTTTGATCTACAGAGTAATTTACTAGGGATACAGATACATCGGAGTATATCGTCGTGGAATATAAGCGTATCGTATAGCGATCGGAAATTGGAACGACAGCAATTATTAACACCCGGGAGACGATTTCATGAAAAAAATAAATATATTATTTTTGTTTTCCATGAGTGGGCAATGCCCATAAGAATTATTTTCTTTTAATAGAAAAGCAGATAAGACTAAACGGTTTTATAGCGGCAAGTTTAAATTGAGCTTTTTTTAGACGCGGCGATAGCTGCGCCATCGACTTTAAAATTCACTTTATAGCTACGGTTACTCGTTAACGACTGTCAACGGGGGTTGGCACAAAAGTGCAAATTTCTATTTCGTTCCACATTGAATCAGGCTCTTTCGCTATGGTAACCGTGTATGCGTTTGTGTATTTGTGTATGTGTTGTCGGTGGGGGAAGGGGAACAGGTACAGTGTGTACCGAGTACTCTTCACTCTCTCGTTTGACCTGGTATTTATACAGCTAGCTGTCCCTCCCTTACGCCCGTCCACGTGTACACACACGCTGATATCCCCAGCAAAATTTATTCTTGCCCACGCGAAATAGAGGCGGGGGGGGGGGGGGGGGTAGGGGGCTTTGGACGGGATGCTTCGAAGCAATTGAAATTCCGTTATGGAAATTGTCGCGAAAGAAGCAAAGACTGAGATAGAAGAGAGCGAGAGAGATAGAGAAAGAGGCCGTAGGGGAGTCGGGACAAAAAATCTCGCACGAGAGGACATTAAAATTCTGTAGGTAGGGTGTTATATATCGATATACGCGCTACGTAGCCAATTAGTCGCTGATACGGTGACGCGAACTCAATTTGCATTTTTATAAGAGCAACGGCACGATCACCGATCGTACGATAGAAAATTTAAGGGCTAATGACTTATAAGCAAGTTTTATTCAATAAAACGATGTGTCACTCGAGCTTTACGTGTCTAGTGAGATTTTCGAAAAATTTCCACTCACTGCAAAGTCCTTGATAGAGAACCCTTATCTCACGATGATGCTGACAAGCCTCGAGCCTGAGCTTGCACTCGTTTCCGTAACTGATACCGTCGTCACCGCAGACCGGATGGAACTCGACGGAGCACGTAGGACACTCGCAGGTCGCAGTGTCGCCATTCTCAGCGCAAATTGCTCCCCATTGGCAGATCTGCGAACATTCGAGAACGGACACGGATATCTTTAGACTTGCTCGCACCTTTAGCTCCTGAGAGCTGAAATACTCGACTTTAATTCGAAGATCAGCCCTTACGGGCTTGCGGTGTGCAAAAAAAAAGTAAAATATTCATATTGTTTATCACTCGCATAAATTACAAACGGTTGTTCTACATTTTTCGAACTAAATACGATTCGTTATTCCTGAAGTAAATCATCGCATATTTTCTCAATTTTTAGACAACAAAATATTCATTGAAACAATTGGCTGAAATTCCCATCCAGAAAATCCATCCAGAATTCAATTGGAGTTCCCTCGAGACTCTTAATTATGAAGGGGAAGAAACATTCGTCTCGTATCGCGAGAGACGCAAGAATAACCATAAATTCTCGAAGACACTCAGAGGAACGAAGATCGTGGTCGGAGTGACGTGGCCATGGGACATTGGTTCCAAATTAATTCGAAGAAGCAGAGCGATGAATATAATGAAGCGGGCCAGTGGGCCAGTGGGCGATGTCTTCACTTCACACTCGAGGTCGCTTCGACTTTCTTTGTCAAATTTTTTTCTATTAACCGGCATATACAGGATATATACCTATGATGTCTTCATTCCGATAAAATTCTCTTATCGTCATCGACCGTGGACGAGACGGCAGCTTCCTTTATCAACTCCGATATGTCGCGTTACTTTGTAAAATATTGACGAACCTTCCAGAATGTGGTCTAAGTGTCGATATGTTAAAGTTTCGACACAACATCACGTCTCGTGATGCGCATTATATTTCTCCAGTTAATGAAAAATTTAAAAAAATTCAACTTCGATTTCTCTGGAATATTCCTGGCCTTTCTCGGTAGTGCGCACGTTCAATCGATGCGTCGAGTGATTAAAATTACCCTCTCACTCTCTCGCTCTCCTTTTTCTCTTTCAATCGCGCACATGTCTGCTCTCAGATTCTGGATTCCTTCGTTTCTATACGCTCCTCTTCTCGCAATACACGTTTCCGGAGGCATTCCACTTCGGTAAGTTCATGGAAAACCCCGAGTCGGTTAAATCATGTCCTCGTCGTCGTTGTCGTTGTCGTCGTTCGTTCCCGTCGCCTTCGCAGTGAAATTTACAGTACCCGAAAATATATTCACGCTACGATGAATCTAGAAACGTCCGTTCCTGTGTGATTTTACCATAGCGATCTTCGGGAAAAGAAGAGAGCCGCAGGACACTATGGTCGGATCTCTCGGTTTGTGCTTTCGTTCGCTCTTTAAATTTGATCGTATAGAATAAAAGTAGCGTAGGCTCTAATATTTGTCTATTTATTCTCGTGTTCGTGATTCACGGTCGAACATTCAATAAAATACAAATTATATATAAGCTGGTATTTTATTTTTATACAAAATATATATATATACTTCTTAATAATGTTCTTAATGTGCTTAATAACAAAAACGATAAAGACAAATTCGCTCAACTGAGTTCATTGTCAGCTCTTCGTCATTAAAATCGCGACGAATGATTTAAAGTTATGAGATACAAGTTCTGTCGAAAGGTTACAGATTTTCCAGAATGAGGTGAAGGGGAAAGGGAAAAAGAGGGAAGGGCGTTTGACTCTGTACAGTTCTAAGCAGTTCTCATTTTGTATTCAGATTCGATTTCTCCGTGACTATATTCAGCCCTCATTATTTTACCCACGTCTCGTGAAGAGGAATCTCGATAATGAACCGGCCCCATGATGAGGGGATGGATAGGGGGTAGGAGGTTGGAGGGGCAGGAGGGTTAGGAAGAGGCGAGGGGTGTAGGTGAACGATGCGGAGAAGAATGAAGACGGTTTCCGGGAGTAGAGTGATCTCGTCGTTACGGGTGGAAGGAGGAAAGGGCGGGAGGGTCCAGATTCAGCAAGAGCACTGAATCCGGTTGAGCGAGAGAACGAAGCGATCGAGTGAAAGCGAAGAGACCTTTCGTTCGTTTCGCCCTGCTCTCGAGACAGGTAAAGACCGTATCCGATGTTCTCGCTAGAGAACGAGGGAATCGTAGTCACTCAAAGCGGGAAACCGTACGGATCGGTGAAAAAAATGAATTTTTTAAAAAGAACGTAGTCTCAAGAGATGAAAATAATTTACGTCGGCGAATTTTTTTTTAAACCCCATTAAAGACATTTTTCCATTTAACTGTATATACAAATTTTGTATAGCTTCGAAAAACGATAAGATTGAATAATTGACCATCGAGGTTTGTGGGAAACCAGTCCAACGCTCATTTTTATATAATTTATCGATTCTTCCAGCGATATAGGCGACCGCCGTTACCCGCCGACTCTCGTTTTCTTCGTACCTCCGTCAATGCCGCGGGACTCCCGCGATCGCGAAAATATAACGGATATCCTATAGCTTTATATTCATCGGTCTTTAATCTGTACAGTGACAAGAGCACCTGACTCGAGTGCGCCGGCACTGCGATATCACGACGTCGCGGTGAAGCGTCCAATTAATAACGATGCAGTTTTATACATTTTCTGTGCCAGCGCCAGTTATATCGTGAATAGGCCACGGCTCAGTCCTTGATTCGAGCTTCGCGAATAAAGAAAATATAGATTTCCTGGAAAACTCACAAAAGTCGACGTTTTTTTTACCATTTATTTTTGATACTACGATTAATTCAAGCCTTATTAGCATTATCGATGTTTTTTTACATAGAAGAAACAAACCTTTTCCGAACAGGGTCCTCTGGATCCGCAGTTCCCGGTATAGGCGAGTTCCGTCGCATTTTTCGTGAGGCAAGCGTGTCTCTTGAGCTCGCAGAATGAAGGGAACGTTTTTCCACCCCTGGCGCACACCGGTCTCATCACTGGCTCGCATTCTGGGCCGCACTCGCATTTTGCGTGACCGTATCTATCAATGGCGCATTGCTGAACCGGGCTACACTGTGCATCGTCACAAGGGTTGGTGCCTGAAACCAACGAAAGTATCGTCATGAATAATTTAAATAAATAATGGATTGTTCGAATTGTCTTTTGATTTTTTACAGAAGAAGTGTTTTACAATATATTTATTGACACAAACAACGAAAATGACTTTTTCGTCGGATTTCGTACGAATTGTTTGATGTATGCAAATACAAAATACATCTGCAAGATTAAATAGATAGAGATGGGTAAATAGATGCACAGTTTGTAAACAGTTAACCAACCTGAGCTACATGCGCCGGTATAAATTTTTGTGAGAGGCAATCGGGATCTGCATGCTTCCTGCCGGAGGCTGCACTCGTTCGAGTAAGTTTTACCATCGCTTCCGCAAACTGGCGAAAATTCGAGGCCGCATTGCTCGCCACAGCGGCAGGCCGGCTGCCGGGCCGAGTCCAGCTGGCAAACTTCCGGCTCTGAGCACTCGACGCTGCCACAAGGATCTGCAAATATCAAGTACCGTGATGAGGAGCCGCGTATTTAATACTAATGATAGTATGTCAATAGCAACGTTGAACCGTATACAAATAATATTCATTAGGATTTCGCCAGATAAACAAGTATTTTAACCGAAATATTCCATTGGCCAAAAAGAATTATAAATTGCGGTTTATTTTCTCATATACTTTCGTATACACGTCCGTGAATTAAAAACGCAATTACTTTTTCACCAAAGTAAATTTATTATTTATAGAGGATTATGTAGCAAGAGGTTCAAGACGTCGATAATAAATGTTTAAGTTTCCTGACAAAGATCCAACGTTGGAATTATAATTAATTAATGAATAAATGTCAAAGATCGATCTAAATAGCCGATCGTCGAAACGAAAAAGAAGAAACGATAGAATTTTCTTCCCCTTTCCCTTTCCGAGGATCGATAGATTAGCAAGCGTTGCAGGAGGCTGGCAAAGATTGCCCGAGAAGCGTCACGGTATCGAGATTAATCTTTGGCCGTGAGAAGGAAGGAAGTTGGATTCCGTTATCCGTTGGTAGGCCGTGAGCGAGGTGTGTGGAGCTCACGACGGGGTTTGCCATAGCCTCGCTCGACTGACGCGGCAACTTCCGGTAGAAAATACAAGCACTTGGTAGCGCCCCTGTAGCGCCAGCCCCGTTGCTATCGTTGCTACAAGTAGCACCGGGGTTCTTCGTGCCTGGTAGTAGTGTCGGAGGTGATGCCACGGTGTTTCTCGGGTTAGCTTAAGTTACAGTCCAGTGGAGCGGCTAAACTCCCTCATTCACGGTAGCCTGGGCTTCTCTCTGCTCCTTCTTAGAGCCACTACTACCGTCCCAGCCCCTACGCGGAGTTTGAAACCCTTGCCATCCCTCGGGAAACCTCGTGCCAATCTCGTATCAGATATTCGCTCAAGTATATACGTAGCGTACGTTCATATATATGTAACGATGTTTTCTTTTTACTAAAATCCTCAATAATTCAGTAAAACGGTGCTTTGCACTTACGCGACTACCGACCTCTGGTGGATTATTGGGGAAGGTGAATGGGCGATGGAATCCGACACTCGAAGTTGCAATTTTGTGTGGAAGTGATAACATTTAAGAGGTAAAAACTTCGGGCTATCTTCATTATCGATACGTTGTTCTATATAATATAAATCTAGGATAAACGATATATTTTTTATTTCGGTTGAAATTCCACCTGTTCTAAAATTCCGTTAGGGTTAGTTTTTTAAAAAAACAAAATTTCTTGAGAACTCTCGCTAAGGATATAAACGACGGTTCTGAATAATATTTGAGTTAACGTAAGCGCGAAATAATCGAAAAAGCAACGGTGAAAGAAAGCAAAAAATCACAAAATAAAAGAAAGAGACGTATAGTCGAAGGGTGGCAACAGCCGCTTCCATAGGAATGATTTTACACGACATTACCCAAACTCGAGACTTTTTCCTTTATATCGTCCACGAGAATAAGCAAATGGAGGTATTCACAACGCCGAGCGAGAGAAAAGGTAATAGTAACAATAATACGATTATACACCACACTGCGAAAATTTCAATTTGACTAACTGACGCGATATACAATTTTTCATACCGACAGTCGCAGATTTTCAAAATTTAGATCATTGTCTGATAAGTTTGTTTAAATATAAACAAAACCCGACATCATACGCATGCGTCCATGTGGTTGGTAACGAGCAGTCATATTTTTCGTGGCAGGGGTGAAGGTGTGAATTCTGAAGGAGCGGAGTAATATGCACCACGTCGTTTCTCAAGAGGATATTTCCACATTGGGCTCGGTGACAGGGATCGCTAAACGTAGAAAATACGAGCTGGAGAAGGAAGAGAGTGAAGGAGAAGGAAGAACCAGGGATGAGAGGAAGAGAGAAACAGAGGGAGAGAGAGAGAGAGGGTTGGAACGTGTGAGGGAGCTTCTGTCTGCACTGTGCTTATCATCTGTGTACCGACACGAGAATGCACGCGCGCGTATATACGGTAGACGGATAGGGAACGTAACCGGGGGTATTGGAGTGAGTAGTTTGATGTTAACAGGAGCTCGGGTGCTTCCGGCTGATGTATGCCCGTACTAACCCACTTCCGTTCGATCCCTCTCTTATATATGTATATGTACATATTTAACATATACGTACATATTTAACATTCTATGTATCAACAATATACTGGGATATTTCGTGATCAGAAGGTGAATTGCGAAACCGAGTACATTTTAGATTTGCAAATTCACTAATTGCAAGAGTAATTATAACAACTTTAGTATTCTCATTTTTGTTTTGAAACACAATTCAAGATTTTCAACAATTTGATACCTAAATATAAATAAATTGATAAAACTAGTGGGTGTCATTCTTCCGAACTTGTCTCAGGCGATAGGCGGATGAAGTTAAAATTCATATCGCAGTATTTTTGTTTATTCTTAGTAATAAGTAATAATTAATTCTTAAATTTGTTTAGTCATCATGAATATAAGGCTGATCTTGATTATTTCTGAACTTTGTATAATTGCGAGGGTATTTTTTATCGATCGATTTATGTGTGTGTTTGCGAATTTATTTTTGAACGATCACGTTCGAAGGTGCCTGGCATCGCGTGTCGCGGTGTCTTTCATCGATGTAGGTTCGTACACGATACTGTACGACGTTGGAAATTTTCTATTTTTTTTTCTTCTTTCATATCACGAACCACGAAAACGAGATTGCGTGATCGGCTGAAAAATTGCGGCAATAGGAGGACGACGAACTTTGATGATATATGTAGGCTCGTTCACGCGCGTTTATGTGTACTGTGTATGGGTATGTTCCCATTTATATGCGCGTTTTACAAGGCACAAAACGTCGACGACTGGTTCCTTTGCATCTCGTTGGGTTGTTAGAACGTAAATAATATCAAACACAAAACACGAAAAAGCGATATTTGGCATGACTAAGGGAAGTGTGAATATACACAGCATCGTGGACGAAGCGTCGCTATGAAATACATTGTACTCAATAGCGAGAGTTATAATTCCGCTCTTCCCTGTAACAAAGTTCTCTCCCCGATTGTGTTGTGGACTCGTTCGTGATAAATCGTGTTTTCGATATATACGCTCGTTCGACACATTGTAACTTTAATTTCGACAATACCTCAAACCCCTGGTTCTACTACAATGCATCATTGTTATCGAAGCGTGCCAAACGTTTGTAACGGTCCCCCAAATCACTCCTAAAAATATTATAAACGTAAATCTGGCACGAATTAGGTTTAAGTAAGAGTAGAGTATTCGAATGACGAGATGGAGATGAGAGAAATAGAGAATATATTCTGACATCCGACAAAATTACTAATAATTTTATTTATTCTTTTTGAATATCCTTTATACGTCCCTGTGAATTATATCTACACATTCTTTCCACGACCCAGCAACTTGTACGAACTATCGTCTCTCCAGAAGGACGAAATGTTGAAGTGCTTATAACTAGCTAATTTTCGCAGTAATTCTAGACCACGAAATATCAAACTATGTCGACTTATCTGACCTCCGAGGTTCTCACTGTGAGCCAGGAGACAAACGCTTTTCTTGCGGGATACCATTTTTCTTCTTCTTCAATATTGTGCAATTTCCACCTGACACCGCATCGAGCGAGAATAACTGGAATACGACAACTATGCATAACCGTACATTCCATTTATTCTGTAATGACAGTTTTAACTCTTACCATGCTCTGTAAGAAAACTCTCGTTTGGAATGAAAGACGGTTTACTCTCCAATGCCAATTTGAACTTTGGCTACGTGTTACATGTACGCGTTTCTCATAGTTAAAACGTTCTTGGAATATCAACAACCCGTACCTTTTGCATTGCTACATACACATTTATAATGATGACAACGGGTATAGCATGAGCAGGAGCTAGTACTGACGCGATGTATATTGAAGGAAAGGTGAACGGTTTCGTGTAGCAGCCTCGAGCTGATATTTTCTCGTGTATCACCTGGAATTGAAATTTCCTACTTTCATTTCACTGCATAAAGTCTGGTAATACCTCCACTAAACTAATATTTTTTTTCGCTTTACCACACCGGTCTTTGATTTTAGAACTTCATTTCGCAATCTGTATAATTTCGAAACATAAAAATGTTTGCCAGATGTAAAATCCGACAGATGTAACACCGAGATACAATTTCGCCCTTCTTTTATTTGCCATCGGAGTGTTTGATGCTCACTTACTCTGTCCGTCATGAAGTAGAAGAAAAGATTCACAATGACAGGTGCCCGTTATCAAGAGAATCTCGGATTTCGCGCAAGAAAGAGGCGCGAGAACTTGCTCGAGCACATCTCATTTTACGAGGCTTCGTGTAGTTTCGTTTTTTCTTCTTCCAAGTCTGAGACCCTTATTTCGAGACGCCCGAGCGTGAAGCTCGCTTACCCTGGTCCACTGGCTGTGCTCGTCCATAGCGACCAGAGATCCACTTTTCTATGCCTTGGCTTGCACACGATCCACGGAAATGCTTCGTTGAATATGAATATGAATATAGACGTGCGGGTGGGCGAGAATATAAAACAAAGATTTTCGGATGAGCGAACGCGTAGCTTCTCTCGTTATCGAGCGAGAATGACGATTGAAATATTCGTATGTACAATACAGTCCGTGGAGATACGGGAGATAATGATAAAAATAATAACAACAGAATGATGGAAGAACGAGACTATTAACTACGGAACAGTGCCCGCAATTCCACATCTGCTTGGGATAATGGAATAATATTGTTTTGTTTCGTGGAGAACAATCCGCACTCTAATTATATGTCCCCGTTAGATTGTTCAATGAACAAAAAGAATCGATCATATCTGCAGTCTCCTGTATGAAATGAATTTTTATAATGTATATATATTTACTTATATTATTGTTTGGAAACGATGAATTAATTAACGGAAATGAACGGGGTTCTATTGTTTTAAAAACATTCAATCGCGAAAATTGATGAGGTGAAATGTTTCGAAATAAAATAAAACAAAAACCGAAATGGAGCAGTTAAAATTTTCATGTTCGGATCTTCAATTCATATTTTTCAACTGTCCGTCATTATTCTTTTGTTTCAAATATTTATTATTTCTCCGATGTTGGGGCTGTTGTTTGTACAAACGAAATTATTGCGCAGATGCTAAATAGGGTTGTTGCCCCGGTCCATTTAGATCTCCCGTATTTTCAAAGATATAATAAAAACGGATAAGCTTGATATTGCTCTCTTTTCGCCTGGAATCTTTGGAGGAGAAATGTGTTAGCATTGTCGCGCGATAGGAAGCCGATTAGAGTCTGCGGTGGTGCTCGGCACATGGCACCGCATGCGATTCCATGAACGAATTTGCCAAAGAATAAACCGCGTTGAAGTCCGTTCGTAATTTGGATGTCTGTTGAGGCATGGAAACAGGGTGCGGCTGATGAAGAAGAGAATTGTGTACGCAGGGAGCTGTCTGCGGGAAAAGAGCTCATCCCGCTAGAGAACTTTCGACTTCGCCCTCTGAGTGAGCTAATTTGATTTGGCTTTCGTCGCCACTTGAGATTCCAGTCCCGTTGGCCCGGGCAAAGCTGGTAGCCCTTTTCTTTTCTTTCCCTTTTCGCCTCCTTTGGTACATAAGCAGCCAGAATCGTGGCCACTACCATGAGACGAGAAAATAGGGACTGTTGCTATCTCAAACACACACCTCTGACAGTGGATGAAGTTCTCATGATTGTGGACATTGATTGCTGATTCAATGATGCGAGACATCATTGAGACGGGAGCGAGAGAGAGAGAGTCACTCCTTTCCTATTGAATGTCTATTAAATATGATGTATTGTTCCATGAGAAATCTTTATAGACGTTGATTTTTATCCACTTGTTCCGACGTAATAATGCATGCTTCATTTTCATGCTGGGACAAAAATACTCCCGCTGACAGAGCGTTCACTGCACCGGCAATAAACGATCCTTCGTTCCGCACATTACGGCGTATTGTTCGAGGAATAATGAGAACGAGAGAAAGAGAGATTCTCCAGATCGACAAAAGGTACTTGATTCAAAGGCATACGTATGAAACGTTTGAAGAAATCGGTTCGCTCTACTTTATATACCTACATCCGATTCCTGAGGCGGTGCGAAAATGGGTGCGAAAAGAATGAGAATTCTTCAGCGTAGAGGGTTTGCCGATAGGTCGATCATCGGGTGATCATGAAAGTCTCGATCAACAGACCTCATCGCTGTTGCATTAATGCGAGTTTTATGACTAGCATAGAAGCAACTTTATTGGAACAGGGCTCACCTTTCTTCACCATATCCGTCGGTAGTGGATACCATACGAATGAAAGAATGCTCAAGGAATGACAATGACACGATCGAAACGAATATTCAATAAAATCGTACGTAATGTTTCCAAGTAAGAGTAAGGCCAATACGATAGTATCTCGTCACTTTCCCATGATAATGGCATTTCATTGATTTTAGATTGCTAAATTGCTGTTGACAATAGCTACGTTTTCCTGAGATGATTCCAAACATTGTTTAGATTACACTGTGGAATCGTATTGATACTGTGTCCAATGGAATCTCGGATTCCGCTTACTGCCTGGAGAGACTTCTCCTCACGACGATAGCTAACCATATGGAATGGAACTGCGACGAGAGCATTGCGTACATCGATGGTTACCGATCGACACATTTAACTAAATCCTTTTAACCATTGGTCACGGTTGACGATGGACTTGCAGGAATACCTGCTTCCTCCAGACCTGTCTAATCCTAAGTAAACCACTCCCTCTCTCTCTCTCTCTTTCTTCCTCTCGTTCCTTTTTCCCTTCTCCGAGTAGACGTCCATTCTGTCCAACAGCACCTGTCTCTGATCAAACATTTGTCTTTACTACTCGGTTGATTAAACACCTGGGGAGTTTATACCTCGTTTGTGAAGGAAGTATGCCCCCTCGTCCTTCCGTCTCGTCTTTTCGCAGAAGCACCATCATAGAGATGGCTGAAACGAATGAACAGCGCTACGCTCGGTCGACCGAGGAAAACTAGCGCTAGTGAATAAGGACTACGATGATACCGGGGCGAAGCCCAGGATGATAAGGAAGTTGGGTCATATTCTTGCATCCCAGTTTCTAGCGGTAGCTAGAAGATGCACTCACGGAGTCGGACCGTAAATCTTGAATGCTGGGTCTACCAAACAGTACAGCACAATGTGGATGTACGGATATATTCCGTTCTCAGGCTGCCCCTCCTCCATAGAACAGAACTTCCGACCACTTGTCCGAATGCCAGCCTGTCTGTGGCTTCAGGGGTGATTCTTCCATTGCCTTGCCGGCGCTCGTGCCCCCTGTCTCGTACCTGTACATCGTTCGCATACTCAACCACTGGGTTTCCTGTGTACCGGCTGAATATCATTCGCCGCTATCGATCTGAGTATCCTAGACGGGACAACTATAAGCTCATAACTCCATACTAAGCTTCGGTTATTCAAATAGGTAGACATCAAGATGTTTCTAAATGCAACTTAACCATTTCATGAAGTCTAGCATATAGAATTGGGTCGGTGCTTCTTCAAAGAATACGACGAAAACGAGCATTTTCAAGAGCAAGTTGATACAAACTAGTCAATTGAAAAAAGCTAACTTCACTATGTTTATATTTCATATGTTTCTTGCTCCTTGTGGAAAATCCATATCGGTAAATCTATTGCAGTCAAAAACTTAAAATTGAAGCAGATAAAACAAAATTCATTCGATCGATAGTTAAATTATATTATCCCGTTACTAGTTTTTTAAAAGACAAGCAAAAACGGTTGAAAATTAGAAGTTTGGATACGGAAAGCATTCGAATCAACGGAAGCATCGCTAGTTCGGAGCGTCACTTCCAATGCAAGTAGTCGAGGATCGACTATAGTCAGACTGGTCAGGTACTTGTGCCATGGTCGCCAAACGAATGCCTGTATAATTAGTGAATCGATCTCCCTGCACACTATATACCTATGTTTTCATTTAATTATAGTCCCGATCGTGTTCTAACATCTTCGGGCACCAACGAAACTCCACTTATTCACGCTGGTACTATATATTCATATTACACACACATATACAATCACGCACACATGTACACGCATAAAGATATACATATGTATTGGTCGTATAATACACGTCCGATGGTAAACCTGGCCTCGGGTATACGGCATCGTGTTAGTAGTCTACTTCTGGGTCCACGACTATGGAAGGACCAGTACAGCACACTGCACTAACTCTCTCGTACCCGCTACCTAATACCCCCGTTTCATCCCCCAACCGCGCCACCCCTGTTCGTACCGCTAATTTATCAATGTCCGCCTATATGCGAACGAAGGGAGGAGCGTGGGACACGCTACCGCCGATTTCGACGTGTTATCGTCTTTCGTTGTACCGTTCATGGCTTTAAGTTGAATTTCACAATGAACCCGTGTGCCAGTCCACCGTTTGTAATTGTACAAACGAACCAAAAAAAAACTAAAAAATATTGAAAATTATTACAATTGCGCGAATAAGAAAAAAAAATGAATTTTCAGGTCATTTTAATTGAAACACAATTTATCTAAAAGACAATTTCACGGTATCGGTCATATTTCGTATCACGGTATAGCGGGATCCTAGTGTAAGGAAGAGAATGATTATTCCATAGTGCATGGAACTTGATCCACGGCAGGTAGTGGACCGTGTATCGTAGGGTCTGGGAAACTTGGAATATGTATATAGGGGACTAGAGCACATGGCGTAGGTCGGATCTTGCTTTTCGTGTATCCGATCAAAGAGATGGCAAAATTGTTGGCATTAATTTTCACAAATGTGCAAGAATACATATATTTATATAAACAAAGTAGTTTCACTGAAGTACACGATTAAACATTTGTGCTCGTAGTATAGGAAATTTTTTGTATTGATTTTGCTGCCGGTACTCTTTAGCCACATACGCCTGATGTCGCAACAACACTGTAACAAAAGTATTACACTGGCGAGAAGATAAAAATTGCAATCAACTAATGGACTGTTCACTGCACGCGACGATTTACCAAAGTGCCAATCTCGCAAAAGGCGTGAGAATGCCAAAGAGCCACTTGCTTCCCCACGTTTATTAGTCATCCGATTAATCGAATCGAAACAATCGTTCTTTATGGGTAAATTTGAACGACGAAACCTCATGCTGTTTCGCTTTCTGCCGTTTCGTGCGTTTCGGAAATTAACCCCAGTTTCACTCTTTTTCTTCCCTTTCGTTACTTTCTTATTATCAGTCGGTGCATTTTTGTTCTCTCACGTGCATCGCAGCTTTTTATCTTCGGAATCGCGTGTCAGTTCTCGCGGTTCTAATATCATTAACATTTGCACGTGATGCAAATGGGTAGTATGGGACGTCGAGCGATTCTCGTATATCAGCAACAGAAGGTATCGACCGCTAGCCTCGAGCTGGCATTATGAAATGAAGGCTGCATATACGTAATTGTTTATTAACTGGATTGTTTTTGTTTTTGCATTACGATTTTTTTCAGATTCACATCGTTTACTGATGGATTTTATTATTCTTAATATTTAAGTAATTTCATGACGTACACAAATATTATATAGTAGTAAAATTTATGCAAAATGTTGGAGAATGGCAAAAGGTGTTATCGGAGAGTTAAAAAAAATATGTACCTCGGATACTTTTCACGGTGAATCGTAACGGCATATTCGAATATTCGCTTCAGTATGCGAAAAGCCACAAGTGTGCATATTTTTATCGAGCGCCCAATTCCAAACACCAGTATCAGGATATCGAACACGCATCGGCTTTGATAGGATCAGGCTCGTTTGTTAAGTCGAATTTCTCCGACTCTGTCAGTATATGGATCGATTCACAAACGCGAACTGGAAATCCGAGAGTCAATTAGCCGAAAGCGGTACATTTTTGCAGCATTCAGTCCACATGTTCTACCATCGAGATGTATAATAACGGTAGAATATTTCGATGTTTTGTTCCATACGAGAGGTGTGATAAATACATTTCACAAGTAGCAACGATCGACAATAATTTTGTTATTGTTTTTTCAAATCGTATAACTAAGTTTGAACTTTGTGTTTCTCGTTTTATACAATGTAACCTAATGAATATAGTAGTAGCGTGTCGCTTCTATAGTTCATCGAGCCAGCGGATGGATAGGATTAACACCCTTCATTCGAGGATATTCGGATAATTAATATAGCCGATTTGGTATAGCTGCACACTTCGATCTATCTCGTCCCTTTGGCATTTGGTAATCGAGACATTAATCATCAATTATTCTCGCATGATTGATGCCGCGATTGTAATGTGTTCTGCGTAGATCAACCAATTAAATTATCCGGCGTAATAATTTATTCGCGAAAGTGTTATTTTACGTCTGTGTGCCATGTGCAGGAATTATGTCGGAGTTAGAGTCAAATTCGAGGGAGGATACATCGTTCGAACGAGTAATTGGTGATACAATTTTTATGTTATTAACCTAGTTGTTTGTCCTCCTTCACGTCAATATTCGATATTATCTTTAAACATTGTATTACGGTTTTTGTCTTCTAACGGAAAAAGTGGTGTTTAAAATATTTATGGTTTGTAGGAGGTTTTACCGATAACTTGTAAACCGTGGTTTAGCTCGTTATTGGATTCAGATAAAAATTGTATAAAATTTGTATATACAAAATGAACATTTTTCATGGTTTTTAGATAAAAATGTTCGAAACGTGACTCACCGCATTTTCCTCGAAAAACAACAGTCACGTTGGCTCCTCGTGCACAGGCAGATCTGTTTAAGTCGCATACTGTGGGATAATCGATTCCGTCCGAGCCACAAACTGGATCCGATCCGTCGTGATCTCCGAGGCTCGGACAGGCCTCGAGGCATTCACACTTTGCCTCTGTTCCGTCTCTGCTTTTGACACATTGCGATCCCTGAGAACAGTTGAGTTTACTGCACGGATCCTTGAGTTCTGTAATGAGAAAGTTAAGGAAAAAAAGCGTTAGTTCTACAGTTTTGGAAACTTCTTTAATTACGCGCACTGTCGCTCGATTGTAAAAATCTAAACGAAATGTAGTAACTTTGTGCAGTAATCTTATTGATTGTTACATTACAATTTAGAAATTTAGGTCCTTAATATAGATTTTACATTTGGTTCTATACTATTCGACTGCAAATTAATTATAACATTTCAGTTTACTTTATGAAATGAAATTATATTCTTATTTCACAAAAAAATTGACATCTACTCCATCATGAACCGACGAGAAATAGGTACCTTTTGGAAAAATGTAGCATCCCTGCGATACCGAGAGTGTTGCAATGAGGGGCAGTAGGACGAGCATTTTTTATGGCTTATGTTAAAATTTATTTATAATTCACGTGAATAACAAATATTATTAATTTTTTTGCTGAAACAAAAGATCAACGAAAAAATTTACAATCGTATTAGTCGTAATATCGTATCCGAATAATTACAAATCTATCATCAGGACCTAGAAATGAGTGCGAAATACATCAATCGAAAAGAAATATTATAAAAAATGTATAATAAATTTCTTGGCGTGTTCTCTAACAGGATTTTTAATATTCGTCAGGTATTTCGCTAGACATTTTCTAACTGTCTTTTGTAGAATTTGACACGAGTTCTCCTTCAATTATTCATTACTCGGGCTTATACAGAAATTAGTCGCCAAGAGACATTTTTAACTCTGGTACTACCAAGCTAGGTAGTGCAAAATGCGGAATTCCACATTTCATCAAACTTATTTTTGGATCAGGGCTTATCGCGTTCGCGACTCTCCTTCGAGTCGGAATTAAGGAATTATCCGGATTACTCTATGGCACGAGGGAGTGATCTATTCTCGATTCGCGGAAATCTCAATTCCGAACGGTGGAAAGTGGATTTATCAGTTCCAGAAATAACGTTTCGCAACATCACTATCGGATCGAAACTTTTAAGATATTCGTTTGAGTGACGTGGCACGGAAAATACTATTTGTATTGCTATTAAGCTCGTGCTTAATTCGCTTGTACGAGTCATTGATTAGATTAATCATCTACGATGATTGGTATAAACATGATTGTACATTCATAAGAAAATCATTACATCATCAGCTAGTATATGGATATAGTTTGTGTTATATCTCGTCTTCAAATAGGTACATTTAATTTTGGTTTGACCAAAAAATCACTGCGTTTCTAAGAGATGGATAAATATGTCTATTAGAAGAAATATGTAATGACTTTCTGGCGGTTTTTAACGTTTTTCTTTGGAATTTGTTTTCACCGCAACTTTTGAGATTTTACTGCGCTCGCCAAGTAATTTACGAAAATCAGACGTATCTTTATATATATATATATATTGGCTTAAGTGGCCCAGGTCAGGCGAAAGAATAATTAGTAGGTGTAGGTGGGTGGCTCGAGGGGTTGGTGGGGCTTAACCACCCTCGAGGGGTTGAAGCCAGTAGTAAGGTAGATTAGCGGTTGGACGTAACCATTAAGTGGCGGGCAACGTTCCACCGGGACCATATGCATACAGTCACACCCACACACACACATCCACAGACAGGTAGTACGTTCGCGAGAAACGATCCTATTGGATATCCGATGGAAATGTCCCTCGAGATTCTCTGCTTGAAAAATTATATCACGCCCGAAAAAAAGAACTTTTAGTGTGCATTAGGATAGATTTGGCGAGTTACTTTTACAATTTGCCTCCCATTTATTGTAACATCGAACGCTGGATTTGGGCCTGTCGTAAAACATTTTTCAAACTCACTGACAACAAACCATGTTTAATGATTATTGTTTCGTAAAATATATTTAAGTATCGAGGATCATTTAAACAAATATTACGATTATAAAAATACTGGGGAAAAAAATAAAATTGTTAAGAAACTAATTTTTAATTTATTTAATGTTCCAAGGTATTTAAAGAATTTTCACCAGAGGAAATACATTTGTACTTTTGAATGAAACGAACAGCTCGTAGTTTATCAGCTTTTATTACATATGGATATCGTTATTAATAAAATCGCAGTGATCGTGATTAAACACGAAGAAATTGCGAAAAAAACCATAACGCGTTCGATACAGTCACGTGACAAAGTCGTTGCAAAAACTCGTTAAATACACCGGTAGTTACGTATTTTTTCGTTGGCATCACACGTTTTGAAATTCACGTTCGATGTTAAAAACGCTGCAACGTGATATTGTAATTAATAATCCATTTCACATATTTTCCCCGTGCGATTCATCCACGAGCAACGTCGGTATAACGTGCAGGCCAAACGATGCCTTCGGATAATTTATTATCGTCCACCAACTGCACACCGCATTGCCCATTACCACTTTTCCCATCCTGCTGTTATTTTTGTCAATTTGTATTTTTCGACCCGTTCTTTTTTTTGTTAATTTTATCTTGCGCCGTGTTTCGAGGAAGCTTCGTACCTCCTGTCTGTGTGTTTGTATATCGAGTCAATGGGAGACAGAGAAGAAACGAGAGCGACAGTGGAAACATCCTGTCGCAACATGCCTTGAATAGTAAATCAGTTTGATTAAAAATCGATAATTAACCCGTCTCTGGTCACCACCTGCATCGCTTAATTAGCTCCGACAAATGTGATATTAATCACACTTCTCCGATAATATATATATTTACTTTTTTAATTTGCGATAATATTAATGGAATTAGCATTCGTATTAATGAGTGCGATGATTTGCCATTAAGCAAAACCGAGCAGGATTATATCGTTAACTATCGATATTGATATTCTAATAAATTTACCATGGGGGAGGGGGGCTTAAGTCTCATCATGCATTCAGGTCCACCAGCAGCGTTTCGCTTATGACCAAGCTCGTTTATCTCGCAACCCTTCGAAGTGTCCCGGGATATTCTCTAATCTTCGGATAAACGATCACGGTAAATTATTTCCTCATCTCGTTTAATCCCTACGCAACAATAATTATTGATTATCTTGTATCGGATAAAAAAAAAGAAATTTCATTACAGCCTGAAAAAAGAAAGATCGAAGACGGTCTGTTTTTCTCACGTTTATCGGCACAGAGTCGATTTTTACAGTTGCATTTTTATGGCTCGTTCGAGCATGCGTGTCGCGCAACGTGTGTGTTCGACGATCAGGTATATCGTGTATAGAGAATCGACGCGAAGGATCGAAGGAACGTGTGTTGAAGCAGTCCGATGGGAGCTGAAACGAGATCGACCGTGAGAACTGCGAAAACGTACGGGAGGTCGAAACTTGCCCGTGTTCCTCTCGTGTAAGTACCCGCCGGGACTGCCAGCAAGACGTGTCAAATTAGTCTCATTAGAAGTAAACTTTGAACCGACCTGCCTTACCTATATTGTGACTGTGACTATGTATATGTGTATATAATATGGACCGCGCACTAAAGCCGAGGCATTATCGGAAAGTGCACGGAGGGAAACTCGTGCAAACCGGTAATGGAGCCTCGTATACCCATCTATATAACATTGCAGTTCTAGCTTGATATATACAGCTATACATTATTCCATTGGCAGCGAGTACGAGCAGCGGCGAGCGATGCCGAGGGTTCTTACGTCTAGGGTTAATACCAAGAGAGACGTCGTTGCGAGAATCGAACGCGTCAATCAACTCGGTCGTGTCGCCAGCTATCCCATCCTCGCCAGAAGAAATACATTTTAGATTATAAAAGTACCGATCCGTTATTACTGTTTTTTTCTTCAGTCGGACTGTGCCTACTGGCGTGATATGTGACATAGGTGAATTTCTTGGAATTTACCAATGTCATGTGTAATAGAATTATTTGGAAAAAATTATTTGATCGAATATTGAGAATTCTCTTAAAAATTTCAATAATTTTTCAATTATATATTTTTTCGTTTTGAATTATAACTTTATTTTGCAATTATTATCATTTGGGATCAATATTTTTCGTCGAGGGTTTAATGTGATTTTTATTTCTTCAAATTCGTCGAGTAATGCCGTAGCTTGATGCATTGTTCTCACAATTATCAAAGACATTCATACGACGTGTACAATGGACTATTTTACAATTTTAAATGTGATTTTCATTTTTTCCTCTATGATGGTGTAATTACACGCTTAGCGTATATCCGGGGCGGAAGATTGAGGGAACGGGGCGCGAATATCGACGCGAGAACCCGCAGTGAAGAATTTCTTCGACAAAGGATCTCTTTGTATTCACTGACATGTGTGCACTATCCATGATACGAAAAATATGACGAGAGACTTATTCTTCTTTTTTTCGGTATAAATTTTCTTCTCCTCATTTCCGCTAGAAAACCCGTTTGTAAGTCCGTCAAACTGCCACGTCCCAGCACACAAATTTACATTCACGCCTTGCTTTTTCATACGTCATCGAAATATTTCAACAACATAACGTCAATAAAAAAATCGACCCTCGCATTATAAAAAAAAAGTTGTTTTTCAAATCGTAAATATAAAAAAAATTTAATTCGTAGTCTAATTTTTGTATCAATTAGATGAGTACGAATTAACAATTATTGGTCAATATCGATAATCGATCGATTGAATATATGTATATTAAAATAGAAATTCTGATCCCGTGGTAAAGAAAGTTTGGAATGTTTTTTGTTCGAATGATGTCCGTGGCTGGTTTGAAATCGAGAGAGAGAGAGAGAGAGAGAGAGAGAGAGAGAGAGAGAGAGAGAGAGAGAGAGAGCGTGGGAGACAGGGTGAACAAAGACTCGGTCGAAAATTTGCGCCAGTGTGCTAGCACGAGCCACGAATGTCGTGGGCGAGGATGATGGACGAGGTTGATCGTGAAAACGCGCAATCGGTCGTTCTCGATGACCGGGTGCAGAGCCCGCTGTTCTCTCCTCCCTCGCTCGATGCCCTCGTCCCCCGACCAGCACAAACGCGAACACATAGCTCGAAGTCACATATTGTTCAGCCCGGAAAATGCATGAAAGCGCGTCAAGGCATGGGGATATCGATTTTATTCAATGCTTCACGGACCACCGACAATCGCCTCCACCACCCAGGCTTTTCATTCTTTCGCTCCCTCTCCATCTCTCTTTCTGCGTGCAACACCTTTCGCCCCGTTGTTACTAGCTTCTCTCTCGCTCTCTCTTTCCCTCGCTGAAATACCCTTTTCTTTTTTCACTTTTGGTCCCTTGTCATCCCCCTGAAACCGCAACTCACGCTTCGACGAGCGATTGATAAAAAGAAGAAAAAATAATAATAACGTACAATTCTCTTTCTTTCCTTACTTTCATAATCATATATACCTACTCGTCATGAAGTCGTGACTTTGAAACAAAAATGAAATAAAAATATTTGGCCTACTTCAAGAAACGTTTCGTTCGAGATAATTGACATTCTTTAATGACAAACGAATACCGATTTTACGTAAAATAAGATTAATTCATATTTCTTTTATGCTGCTATTTAAAAAATCGTTTCATCGTTATTCACGATATCAGGAAGGTTTTACTTTCCTACCCGTTCAATATTTTCCTTCGTTCTTTGTGCTGTTCTACTTTTTAAATCTCCGTGGAATAGTTGTCAGGATGAGGACGTCATAGCGCGATCGAACAAAGATCATTTCTTCCCTCCATGCGACGACGGGCACAAGACTCTCTTAGAGTTCAATACTGACTCCTAATAGCTCGAGTTTCCAGAAGAAGGCACAGTATACGCTTTAAATATTCTCTGATGAATAAACTACGGAGAATCCACAGAACGAGATCTCCGTTTGTTTCAATGACGAGACATTCCCGCTCGCTACCACTCGATTCGTCGCTATTCGAGCGTTTTCCATTTTGTCAGCATCAATGACGATAAAGAGCGACGAGGAAAAGAGTCAATTAGCCGAGTGGTACGAGGATTTCTCGAGAGGAAATTATATGTATATTTAAATTAGAACAAATGAAGAAAAGATATTGCTCGAATCGAAGACGAAAAAGATGTTGGAACGATAATGACTTCGGGGAAAAGAGAGGTAATCGATTTATCGATGGATAATGGAGCACTTTGTTTTCACATTACGGATATATGAGGGTAGAAACGAAGCTTTCCGACATGGCTCTTCGAGTATCAAGACGAAAGGAGCGAATTGAGAGTTTCTCCAGTGGCAGAAAACCTAGAAGGGTCGTAAATGAGATGGAACATAAGAAAGCGAAAGACGCGCATATTCTTCCAGACGCCCATTGTCGTACGGTCTATTACGAGATACCTCCTTATCCCCTCAGAATCGGGCGAGCGATGTTAACTTTTGTTTGGACGACTTTCACCCTCGGCCCTCTCCCGCGATCCACGGATTATCGTTATACCGTAGTCGCATGATCCTCACACCCTGTGAATTTCCATCTCCCTACTCTCAGTTTAACAAAGGACTCGCGTACTTTGTCTTTGTATATGGAAAACTTGATTAGAAATACCGCTATAAACTTTATAAACTCGACAAAACGCGCAAACTTTATCCGATTATCTGGTACACACGTCGCGGAGAATGTAATTATACGAAAGTTGTGTACGACTGAATGGGGTTGAGAATGTGTGCGAGACTTCGTGTCCAATTGCCGGTAAACTTGATGTTAACGAACTGGGAAAATTCCTCGCAAGGCGAGCAATGGGAGATTAATGTAATCAACCGAAAACCAAAGACAATCTGCGTTAGTGACGGATTTGGAATTTATTTTATTTTCATCTTTATTTTTAACGTCAACACTGGAATTACCGTAAAAATGCTACTTCGGTGATATTTTACTTATCAACGACTTTTTATTTTTGTATTGCTCTTATTTTTAGTATTTATTTTATTTATTATTTACTTATTTATTATATATTATTAACATTTTTACTCGTAAAATTTCTCCGTAAATCACTTCATTAGCCGTCGTTCGCGACTCTTCGATAAGATCCTCGGAAAAGCGAATATTAGCCAGAGACGTGGCAATTAGAGTTGAGCGAAGCGAAAAAAGTAACATCCACCCCTAAAGTGTTCGGGTCGTTTGAGCTATTTCCCAGAGCCCGGATCGACTACTGTCTCATATTCCGGTGTATATATGTACCAAACGCGATATAATAGAATGGTTGAAGGGAATTTACCCGCCCTCGTCATCGCGGGTTGCAATCGCAAACACACTTCGACGCAACGAGACACGATAATGATGTAACGGCTTGTTTGACCTCAACAAGTCGTTAGGTTGGCTTTGTGGTAGGTTGTGCGGGATGAGCAGGCCGTATCGTTTGTGTCTACGACTCTGGCCATTACGGACCATTTCTATCACCCTCTCTTCCATGCTTCCCTCTCTCTCTCTCTTTCTATCTCAACAGTGTCTTATCGCTTTTCTCTCCGTCTCACCTCCCTCGTACCACTTTCACGTCTATCTCATCCTCATACTTGGAGCCTCTAACCGTCTTTTTAGCATCGAACCTTGGCTCTTGTAGTTACACGACTACTTATCTTCCAGTTCATATTCCCGCGGTTGTTTGATACCGAATGGCTCACAGCCATTAGGTGTCAATATACATATGTATTCATTTCGCCATGAAGTATGAACATGTTGGTGTGTCTTGCTAGAAAAAAGACACAATGACATTTTGGCCAAAAAGTAATTGCGTTTTTGGGATATAGATATGTATTCCAATTTATCGAACAAAAAACGCACTTACTTTTCGGTCGACCGTCACTACCTGCTTTTTTTATATTAACGGTTTACATTTAACATTACGCAGAAGTCTTCCAAACATTTTCATCTATAATCTGATAGGCAGATGAGATTAAAAAAGTAATAACTCGTGTAAATTCACTCGTTCGTATCAATTAATACGGAATGGATACGTAATTGAAGACCTGATTTCCCAATGATTGATTGCAGAAAGTTAGTTCCGAAAAAAAACGGCAAGATACTTATCACATTTATTTATATCCCTGCTTGTTTCAATCTACCAACCCTCGTTTAGTTTTTTCAATCCGCTTCGTTGGCGGAGTGAATACTTATACAAGTGTCCCGTAAGCCTCGTATCTATACACATGGTTTGTGAAAACAGAATTCTCGTCGCCGCGCGTTGAACACCATTTAGTTCTGGTGGCCCTTAGCGTTTGGTTTGACTCTAGATTCGTTCCATATTATCTATGCTAATCACCGTAACAAGCGCTCGAGCCGGACGTTGCGGGATCCTTGATACGCCGCGCACCGGTTGCAGCGGACAGACGGATGGACGGACGGACGGACAGACAGACAGACCGACAGACATGCAGATAGAGGGAGATAGAGGGAGAGAAGCTGGGCGAGGGAGAAGACGCCACCAAGTTAATAGGTTCGAGCACTGGCAGAAACTTCCGGGCCAACTCCGCGAAGATTTACGTCCAAGCGATTTTGCCCGGACGGCATGCTCTATAACCCAACTTTAGCCTGTGGCCCCCTGCATACATACATATATATACATATATGGTGTATTCCGGCTTCGTTCCACTTCATGCGCTGCATCAGTCGGCAATTTACGTGTTGTAAAATTCAGCCCCGAATAACATACGCAATGTAATCTTCGTCCGGCGTGGGGATTACATTGCCATTTTTCATACGGGTGATAACAAATTTAAGGCGAGCTATGATGACTAACAAAAAACCATCCAAGGGGGGAAAAAGGCGATGGCGGTGTAAGACCGCTATTGTCAGTGTCCTGTACACCACGGAAAACGAAACACCGTGTCAAGGGGACACACTTAAAACTTTCGACGATAGCAGACAAGTTGGACAACCGGAAAACACAATGGAGGAAATAAATGTGACGCTACTCGTGCAAATATCTTAGTCCTGCTGTATGTGTGAGGAACAACCCTTTACCTGTATTCGCGGTTTTCAGGATGTGTGACACTCCGTGGGGAAATACGTGCTCGTCCTTCTCTCTGTCTCTATCTCTTTCTCTCACGCTCGTTGGAGTTTCTGCAGCTCGCGCATATACTCTCCAAACGTTGGAAAATAATGGTGAGGTCGTTTGTTCCGCCAGACAGTGATTCGTCTGGGTGTTAGGTCAGACGTGAGAAAATGGGAGAGCTATGCATGCACACACGCAGACGTAGGCATTTGCATCCTCGGGAAGAACGAGTGGAAGAAAGAGAGAGAGAGAGAGGAGAAGGGACACGGAGAGTGGTTGCATTTTTCATCTGCATGCTTAGCACAACCATTCTACTACCATAACTTTTTCTTTAACGCCACGAGAATCAACACCACTAACCATTCATTTGTTACCACGGGCATGGACTTGAGTGTCTATAAACGTATATATAGATGTGAATGTGTACCTTTACATGAATATGTCAATTTTTTCAACTTTTGACTAGCAAACCGCACAATGCAAAGAAGGAGAATATGCTCGTTATGTACGGCAAGTTAAAAATTGAATAGGGTTCTGAAAGCTTGAAAAATAACAATGTTACGAAATTTTGTAATTCCGTTGGGATTTGCAAAAATGTGAAAAATCGATATTTTAAGGGGCTTAATTATTTTTCTCGATGGACCGAAGTCAACTTATGGTGTGACTTTTTTAAATTAGACACGGAAACTTGAAGAATGATGTTAGAATCGGTCGGATATTTCAATTTTCGCCCACGTAGCGAAGTCCTCAAAACCGCGATTTTTCGATCCGAAGGGGTGTATGTATATCCTCAAAAAAGCCTTTTCGTGGACAGGGGGATGTTTTTTCTCGAAAAATGGTTTTAAAATGGCTTATTTTTATCGGAAATTTCCCATTAATTTCGAACCCTCGAAGGAATAACCAAGATTTTTATGATTTGTGGGAAATTTCCCCTCAAGACCAATAAATTATTGAAAATCAGAAACGAACCATGGTTGAGAAATCATTAAAAATCAACTAAAGTGCCATATGATTTTTGGGAATTCGATATTTTTGATACTTCGAGGGGTCTTAAACTTTTTTCGACGAGAATATTCCATTGTTGCTGTTCGCACAACAACCTCGAGCACAGAGTTGAATGATCGTATAATTAATTCACCGTTGCTAAAGTTACTGTTTAAGAAACGACAACGGTTCGATGATCGCGTGACTTTGAACACTTTTCCGCGCTCACGAGGGATGAGGCATAATCTCGATCTTTGTTTTTCCACACAACATTTTCCGTAAGGAACTTTTTTTTTTAGCTCGAGCACGATAAATTGCCTTTCCCTCCGCATCGGTCGCAACATATGCGGTGCATAATACGTGTAATAAAAGCGCGGAAGGGCGAGGGCCCTCGCGTGAGTTTCCTTAATTTTCGTCGCGCAGTCGACTGAGAAAACGTGTGGTCGTTGATTATTTTACCATCTCTTTTGTTCAGGTAAAAGAAAAGAGAAGACGAAGAGGCAGAGAGAAAAACGCAAGGGTCGGAGAGTAACCGGGCGATAAGATCGTCGCTGTCGAAATCTCGTCCGTGATTGTAAACGCCGCTCGAACTTTGCGTGCATACATAGTCATAAGCTCTAACTAACAATAAGTTCGCGAGCTTTCGAACCGGTAATTTGGCCGCGTTTTCTAATGTCTTTTCCGAACGCAATTTTTGTCGCTCCGAGCGTCTTCAGAAGGTAATAACATTGTTTCAACTTATATTTAAAAAAAATAATACTTTAATCCGTTCTTTCCAAAGTATTTTTTCAACTAGTCAATGAAAAGAAGACCAAGTAATAAAAGTTACATTTTTCCATTGATGGAAGTGTCATAATAATGACATGAAACTACACCGAATGCTATTAAAATTTTTTTAATTGAGGTATTTTTCAAAAATGTATTTTCCATTTCGTTTTTCCATATAAAATACGGCAAAGTGCGATTTTATCGGCATAATTTTTTTGTCCGCTGGATGAGCAAATGAAGTGGCCCATGCCGATATTTGCGCAATTATTTGCATATAAATATTAAAATCGTCATCGCTGCATTTTAAATCGGTCATGGCGAACGCGAATGCGGCGATTTAATTTTCCACGCATCGATTTAATTGCTCGCTCATTAATGATCGTCTATATTCATACGTATAAATTTAAAGGTTATGTCTTTCGGTTGATACACGTGCAAAATAAAATCGAGGGATACATTGTTCATTTATCGACTGGTCTCATAGTTTGAACACCCCAACTGTTTTTACAACTTTTAACCACCAATAACGCATTGACAATTTTGAATTCCGTCCATCCATCCGGCTGTAGCCTTATATGTCCTTATTTTATACGTGCCATAAAAGAAGAAATGGCGGTATAAATATCCCCTTGCAATTTTATGAACATAACTTGTCACCAATCCGTTTTTTCATTTTTTTATTAACTCAACGTAATAGAACAATTTTATTCCTCGGAAGTACCTTTCCGCGGTCGATTATTTTCGCGTAAGTCTAGAGGCCGCGTATCATTCAAGATACGCGTATCACCAAAGGCGCGAAGCATTTTGCAATCTCACGAAAGAGAGACGCACGAGTCTTTCAGAAGGTCCTTCGTGATCACAGGCAAAGCAGTGAAGAGAGGACGAGGGTAAGGGAAAGTCAAAGCAAGAAAAAAAAACGAAAAAACGCTCACTAAGATGAACAGGCAAAATAGGGGTTTCACGTTGGTGGCATCAGCTTCGCGAAACTCTCCAAGTGTAACGCAGATTTTCTCTCTCGGTTTTCTTCAGTTTTACCTACCCGCCCCTCCCTCTCTATTTCTCATTTCCTTCCTCTTTCCATCCGCTTTGTACAAAAGGACTCCTTCTCTCGGTACACTCTGTACCAGAAACGCGCGTACATATGCGGGTAACATAAACGTTCAAGCATGTGCACACTATATAACATATGTATATGTATATGTACATCGCGAGAGAGCACTTCTTTATTTATGGGTTATCCGAGAGCTGCGCGACCTGAGCATTTTCTTCCTTCCAACTAGTTACACATACACATACACCCACGCACATTTATCGACACACACGAGCGTATGCAGACTCGTGTGTTGGTACGTACTCGAGAGAGCTCACAGACGCTATACAACGCTCAGAGGTTTTCCACCGCCCGCTCTCGTTTAACCATATACACCTATATAGAAAGACACAAAACCGAGCATACAGAATTCATGCCAGCTATTGTACATAAGCTGCGAGCTTTCTGCGTGCCCATCCTGAAGCTTTCTTCCTTTTATTTTTACCGTCGCGTACTTCCCTAATACAAAAACGTATCATAAAAATACAATAAAATAAACGTGATCTTTTTGTTCGGTGGGAAGTTTTATATATTTTTTTAACGTGATGTTGCGATTTTGTTTCTTATATTTTCTTATTGAAAAATAATAAATTTGAAATACTTTGAAAAATATGCATTTTTCGGTTTTTTCGGAGAACTGTCATTTTGATAGTTTGAATTATTTGAAATAGAGTGGTTACAATTTGTAGCACGTTATACACATTTTCGCGTTGCGATCAATCATTCTCGGATGGAGAATCGAGTATGCCAGTTTTACTGGCGATAAAATCGATTTTTCTTGCGGTGGAAAAAAAGCAATAGAAATAAAGTACTGGAGTGCAAAAATAGCATTGATGTGTTTTAGGGTGGTAAAAAAGTAAGGAAGCATTTTTTTTTCAAATTAAGCTGCGTGCTTGACAGAAAATGTGCAGAATCGTGATATATATTTTGTATTAAGCTTTGTCTATTTCTCTTTTTCGACCCATAATGTTTAAGCTCTCATTTGTTTCTTTCTTGTTTATGACAAAATGCAAATCGGAAATAATTTGCGAATGACATTTGCTTTCAAATAAATATTGTAAGTGATTTTTGGACTTTTGTTAGTAGTTTTGGTCTGAATTTGAATTTGAATTTTCGCTTTAGTTGACTTATTGGAAATCGTGCTGTTTCAAAACTGGTAGCAAATCGACTTTTATGTCGATACGTTGCCCACGAAACACTTGGAACTCTGTAACTGCAAGCGTTGGCCACATTGTTATTACGTGTGTGTCAGCTTTTTCAAGTACGTTTACCTTTTGCTCGCCCTAGAGTCTATAGGGCGTCCTTATGCAGCTACGCTGACCTACGTTGGCTAGGTATTTTATATATAGACACATTATTTCTTCAATGTACTCTGTCACACGAAACTTTGACGCCTCTTTACCTTTCGTCTTGAAACAAGTATTAATTCGACAATTCATTTCAAGTACTCTTTATCATTTTTTCATAATTTTGTTTCATAAATAAAAGAAAAATGTCATTTTCGAAATATCCTATTTATTGATTCTAAAAAAATTCGTCCAAGCCGAATATTAGTTTTGCATTCGTATAAAACAGTTTGAAACAATTTTATTGAACGTGATAAATTTCGTACGACTTTAATAAATCATCACATTTGTGACCAAAAATTCAAGCGTTTTTGTTATCGATCCATGCCAGAATTTTCCTCCATAAATTTTTTCGAACGAATATTACGTGCAAATTCCTGTTCTCATTGTCCTAATTTCCAAATTCTTTTGCTTAATAAATTTTATGCCGTTTAAATATTTCTGCATTTCCGAATCGTATACATTTATTTTTAATTTGCGCACAGCATATTTTGTTTGATTTAAATAAATCTTTTGCCCACGTGCGAACGACGAAAAACAAAAAAAGGATACACACAATTCATCCACGAGCCAGTCCACCCGAATAATTATTGCTCAGCCTGTCGTTGTTATTGTCATTATTCTTTTATTTTTTTATTTTTTTGCACTCACGTACATCTCGTTGGTTGTCGGAGTGATGAAAAATCGTGTCGACAGAGGGTTGAGGGGGAGAGAACCACCTCGTGAAAGATCGTCCCAATTATACTACGATTTTCGCACCAACGATGCGAGTGCAGCCTCGGCGCAGGCACCGAGGATTTGCATAAATCGGAATTTTCATTGTTCAAATATTTAACATACGCTCGGACCGCTTTTCCTCTCGCTCGCTACTATCCATATCTGCTAATGCGTATGTCCAGGACTATACGTGAGAGGCACACGTGTCGGGAGGTGTTAAATTATATGACGATATATAACGTAGGCTGTTTATAAATAGGGTATTCCGTACCAACATCCCTCTTAAACTTGGTGCACAAATTTTTGCATTGTTGTCCGAAAAAATTATAATCAATTGACAAATTATTAAATTAATTATAACGAAATCAACTAATGTTAACAACAAAAAACGATGCTAAAAAATTCATTTATGAAGAATGAATTAATGTTTTTAATCCGGGTGTTTTTAGAAATTTCAATAATCGCCTAAAACTAATAAAGGACCAAAATGAAGATGATACAATTGGAACGTTGGTAGAGCTTGCATTGAATGCTGAAAGGTACATTCGTACGCATTTTCAAACGGTATGCGCCTTGTCAATAGAGAGAGCTCCGGGCGAAATACGGATTTATATCGGAATAAATTGGTAGTACCGAATTTCAAATGTTGCTTGTAGCAACGTTCATCCGATTAAGTCGAGAATATTGGGGGTTCAATGTTGAAAATGATACCGCGGCTCTCTTTGCATTAAATCATTATTTTGCGGTTTATCGAGCTCGAAATCTGCATATTTCGAATAAATATCGGAACAGTGGGCTTCAGTCCCATTCATTGGGACATTATTCCATAATCCTCTGCGCTCGGTTCTCGAGTAGATCGGCGTATGTCAATTTCTCATCGATCATATTTCGTTGACTCGAAACGAGCTTATAGAATTAATCGATCATTGCGAAAAAACATATTCAATCCTCAATAATTCCTCAAGAAGTCTCCAAAATTAATTTCAGCGTCGTACATGCTTAATGAAGAGAAAAATGTTTCGTATTTTCAAAATTTGTTAACTGTCATTAAAAAAGCAAAAAAAGATAATCCATTCTCAATAATTCATTGATAAATCTTTAAAATCAGTTTCAACCTCCTACATGTTTAATTGTGTGAATAAGCACTTGAATTTTCGAAAGCGTAACTGACGTTTCGACCGTCGATCGATTTAATGTTTCGACGAGTTAAAATAAATGTCGTCATGTGATAAATTTTCCATATAAAACTCTGGGTCAGAATCTACTTTCAATCTCGACCGTACTGCGTATTCGCGAACCGTCTGGAAGAAAATTGTAATAATCAGGCTTCATCCCCTATTCTCGCGACCCGTATTAGCCTTCCCCCCGCCCCTTCCCCTCCCACCACCCATCTTACACGAATCGACATCATCGAGCGCAAATACGCAGGCGCGGTGATTGGAAAATTCAAAGTGTCACTCGTTCGCAGTCCCCGCAGGGAATCGAGGGTGAAACACGTGACACGCAGACGGAATTTCACCGAGTCTACGAGAGGTCGCCACGATCTCTCAAAATGGCGATATCATCCGTATCGAGGTGCGCGTACACGAACACGAAAGTCACATATCGGGTCACGCTGTCGCGTTTCTTATATACTATATAGGTAATATAACAGTGATCCGTGAAAGGGTTGAAGAGGTGAGGGAGCGGAGGATAAAATTCACCCCTTTCACCACACAGAGCGTCGTCCGGCTTCACCAAACCTTTTCTCCGTCCAGTTCGTCTACGAGACGGAACGCGGCGTGCGCACAGACACAAATATACACGGATCGAGCGAAGTACACGTGACGTATTGAACTCGTGTTGGGGAATCCAAACCAGAAATGAAAATGAAAGAGAAAATGTACGAAATAAAGGAGAGAAAAAGAAAGGAAACAAATAATAGAAATGGAAAAAGAGGCAGAACTGAAGTCACCCCCGATTTTCCCGAATGTCGACGACGAGTCGTGTCCCAGCACTCACTCTCACTCTCTTCCTCTCTCTTACTCGCTTTCTCTCCCTCTCTCTCTCTCTCTTTCAATCTCTCGCAGTCTCCCGTTCTCTCTCTCTGTCTCTCCCGTTCCTATAGTTCGGCAGATCTTTTGGTATCGCGCTCGCGTCGTCGCTCTTAGCCACCGGGGGGTTTTCGCTTCACGTATTTTCGTGGCACTGAGATTCGTCTTTGGCGAGCTGCCCCCGAGAGGCGCTGCGTCCCTCCGATATTGATTTTCCGACGAAGTAGAAAACAGAGAGTGCGAGAGAGAGCGAGATGGATAGAGGAGGCCACAAGCCGGTATGGCTGTGGCTCTCCTACCGGCATCCTCTCGCCGGCTGTACGGATGCTGCTCTCGGGCGGTGCGATTCTGCGGTGTCTACGTCTGGATCTCTCTCTCTCTCTCTCTCTACCGCTTCACCCATGATATCGCGATAACCAACGGCACACACGTTCGTGACATCGCAATCACTCCCATATTAGCACCCTCGTGTCTCTTACTGTCGTATACCTTTATTACCACAGCGGCGAAAGATACGAACGAAACGTTTAATTAAGGGGTGTTCGTGTTTCCTATATTTAGTACCTTTTTATTTTACCCAAAATGAAAAGAGATATCCCTACTGTTTCTGAATTCTGAAACCGGATTATTCTACCTACGAATTAATTCCCAACTTTTCTCAATAAACTCCCATCTCTGGCCTCTGTTTACCGTAAACATAAAATTAGTTGGGGATTATAACAAATGTAAAAACTACAATAAATATGAATATCAGAAAATATAAGATAAAATAAAATAATAATGTGTAATAAGAAGGAGCAGACCAAAATTAAGAAAATTTAACTCGTATATTTATTTGAAATTTATAATATTTTGTTAAAACTACAATCTTAATCGGTTTTTTTACAATTTTTTCACGTTTTAACCCCCGCGAGTTCAATTTCATCGTGCACGCCAGCGGCGGTATGCCACGTTTGTTGAACTCATAACGGCGTATACAATAAACTACTTTATTTTTTTGGTCGAAAAAATAAAGCAAAACGTGGGCCGTATAGCGTTCGTAAAACGTGTATCCAATGGACGCCAGTGTGTATGGCGAAATACGTTTGTAAATGTATTTACATGAGCGAGTCGGATCGAAGTATATCTGTATCGACAGGTAGACGGGCAAATCTTGTATGGGTTTCAGTGTCGAGCGACGTGAGATACGTCCTCTTGACTCCAAGGCATCGATATACATATGTATTTATGTATATGGGCATGTACTCGGTACGGTTTCCCCTATATACATATTATATATGTATGGTAGACGACTGTGAAGGGTCAAGCCCAGGGCTCGATTCACCTCTTTTTCCCTCCATTTCTCAACCGTTCTCAAACCATAACCCACAACCTCTGCTCTCTCTCTCTCTCTTCGTGTAAAGCCCTCGGGCAATGCTCGACTCTTTCGCATTCGCGAAATTCTTCAAAGCACGACCATCGCGCAAAAATTGCACGGTCAGTATGCGCCGTTACACGGCGAACCTCATACTGGTTTTGCTATATAGGATGAAAGGAATATACTACAGCTCGCAAGAGGGAGAAAGAGGGAGAACGAAAGAGAGGAAAGGAGTACCTATGTGCTAGGACAAAAAAAAAGAGAAAATTCTTTCCGAAGAGCTTCTCCCGTTCTCTCTCATTCGCGATGGGTTTCAAAGCAGTAATAATCTCGGAAAAAGGACCCGCGGTGCTTTTCCGTCCGTCGTTCTTTTCCAACCTTTCTTTAACCACCCTCACACCCATTCCCTGGGACACGCTCGATGCGGGTAGGAACATATATCTATATATAGATACATACAGCCTGTATTTATCTATAACTATATATTTATTCGAGATTGATACGTGTTTACTTTCGATAAAAAGGCAATATCGAGAGTTAAGCCCATTGGTACATCGAAATATTGTCTTCCGACCGGTATCCGAAACCTGTAGGTATGCATATCTATCGATATCGCAGTATACACAATAAATCGATACCGGGCGTTAATCGAAAAGTAGATAAAACAATAATTCCCGTGATTTACGTACAAAAATCAATTTGATTGACCATTGATTGATTTTTTAATTCATCGATGTACATATTATCGAACTCGTTAGCGAATCACGCGCGACCCAAATTATTTTAATTACATAAACTTTATAGAAGCTTGGATCACATAAATTAATTCGTTTCGTTTAATATACTAATCAATAAATTTGTATATCACCCATATCGATAGTAAATCATTTACAATACTTACCATTAAAAAATCTTTTAGGTACGTGCAAGCGTTAAAGTACTAGCCATATCAACCGAGTTGTCATTAACCCTCGCACACACAAATACATCTCGTGTGGGCTTTAATCGTAAGTTTCGGGTCAATGTAAATTTTGAAATAGCCCACGGGAACATTACTCATTCAACTTGTATAGCCCCCGATTCTCCACTTTCTCTAACCTTAACTCATTCTCTCTATCTTTTTCTGCAATTATGGCGTATATATACGTATATACGGAGAAAGCTTTGCGTGTGAACGTTGGCCAGCAGTACTTTTTGCATATATATACATATTCACAGTTTTACACAGGGATGGACGCGGCTTTCAGGAACGGAGACAAAAGCCCGTGGCCATTCTAAGTAACTCCCTTGCGGCTTACTCCTCTTTTCACCCTTCACACAATTCCTCGAACCCAGCCCCCCTGCCCCTCCCCCTTCTTGCACCTTTCCACCCTCCCATCCCGCCAACTATCTTTTCTCTCTTTCCTTCTCTCTGATTCTCATTCTCAGTCTTTTTTCTCTCTTTCTTCACTGTCTGCGCGCAGAGTTCTGGTAGTCGGAAGTTCGGTGAGAAAGTTGCAGCGGAGCAAAATCCTGTGAATCGTCGTCGTTCTCTTTTCGTGGGAGACGGATTACAACTTCTGTCTCGCGTGACCGCGACAACGGCGAACATAACAACCCGTGTGGAAAATAGTCCGGGATATCCAAAATATACACGGATCCCGTTTAGGCTTCGACGTGGAATCCCTAACAGGGATTTCCTGAGTACTGCCATCAAAGGTCCTCAACAGGCTCTCATACGTTTCCATAATACGAATTAACAGGGGCTTGATGGGTGTTCCAATGGAGGGCCCCATCAGGTGCTAACAGGGCAGTGGCTAATTTTTACAATAAGTTTAACCGGGCCTTGATCGGGCAAACTAATGTGGGCCCAGTTTGGTTCATTTGGGATTTCCTTAACAAAATAAATTATGCTTTCATCAGGATTTCCAGTAAAAAGCCCAATCTGATGTACTAAGGTATACTCATTAGAAATATCAATAAAGGTTCAAATAATAATAGACGACTTGAATGAATAGTAATTGGTAACTGGTTCCTTAACTGCCTTTTATGCTAATATGTTGTTCATTCAACAATCCACTCATCATTTAAAATGAATTTGAAAGAAAACGATTCTTTGAAATTCTTTCAAAGAAGACTTTAAAAAAAATATAACTACTTAAAAACATATAAAATTTTATTAAAATTATCACTTATACATGAAGCAAAGTCAGGTCGCAAGTATTAAGTGTTCCGTTTGACTCTAAGCACAGCTGCAATACGTAGCGAATGTGGACGGTGCGCAAAAGAATAGTTATAGATTATTATTAAGACCGCAAAAGATAGTATAAATGAGTTCAAAGTTGGATATTAAAAAATATTGCTAGCATTTTCTACTGTTATCTATATAATTAATATATGAGTTTGTCTCGGAAGAGCGCAGTGGCTCAGGGGATAGGGCGCTGGGTTCTCGCGCAGCGGACCCGGGTTCGATCCCCGCAGTCGACACGAATTTTTCTAAGTGTTTTTCAGCAATACTGGCGGTTCGGATTCCGCCAAAAAAAGATAGTTAAGAAGGTTGTGAAAAATTAAGGATAAAAATGGTAGATTTGTAAAAACCCAGAAAAAGCGTGTTGAATTGAAACTACCACGTTAACGTAATGTATAAATTTATCTTGTTGGCATTGTGTAAAATGGTAAAAATTTTAGAATTTTTATTATAGATTTTTTATTATAAGAACATGTTATAAAGTTGCTGAAATGTATAAAAAATATATATATAGAGCTTCTTTCAAAATATGAGTGTTGCGTATTGCAGCGAAATACAGGGGAGACATAGGGAAGTGCCAGGGAACAGAGAGAGTAATTGCGGGATTTCTATAGAGACGATATTGGAAAATGTAGGTGTAATCAGGGAATCCTAGTATGGCCCCGGTAATATTTCCACTAAAGGACCCGTTTTAAAAAGTGGGACAATCCTATACTGGACCTGAAAGGAATCCAAACAGGGGCCCGGATACAATTGGGGAAAATTAACTGGGCCCCGTAGATATCCCGGAAAAAATTTCCACACGGGAAGAGAGCGAGCGAGAGAGCGAGAGATAAAGAAAGAGTCACGAACGGACACCGTCCCCATAATAACGCCCCTCGAAGATTTTCTCAGGTTGTTCGATGGTTTCGACGCGTGAATTATTATTGCGAAAAATGTCTCGCGAATTCGAGGGTTGGGACAAAAAATGTTCCAGACGCTCGACAATTCGCGAAACTTTTTGCTACCTACCCTGTCGTCTTTGTATTCTCTTACGTTACCTCGGTGTTTGCAATTCATTCTATCTCATTATGCACTTCGTTATCTAGCCAAGGAATTCTTATTGATGGGCCAATTTACATTTAATCACCGACTGGCGGTCGTTTTTTTTGGCACGATGGGAAACATGAAAACCAATTATCTTCTTTTTGGGTATGGATATCGAGAGAGAGAGAATGCATTTTCGTATCTGCGGTATGTTCAACGTATATATTATATATATATAACTCGAGGCGATGTAGAAATATGCTCAGAGTTGACGAATTGCCGGCGGCAAATATATATGTATGTACATTTATAAAGTTAGAAATATATATATATATATATATATATTTGATGATATATCCCATCAAATCCTGCAGAGTTTTGGAGACGCGATAATCCATTTCTTCGAATACTTACTCCTTCAGCCGAGTATACCAATACGGTTTTTACATTTTCCGTTTCTTTTCCCGCACTCAACGTATAGATACATACCCGAAGATCGATAAAGGTTTTTTCTTTCGCATGCTCTTCATCAACGATTCCCATACGCGTTCAAATATCGTGCACGAAGCTTTAAAATCTCAAGAATCGTATCTACAATGCAAATATTTCTTCGGCTTTGACTCTGTATCAGAGAGACGAGTAAGCACGAGTTTTGAAAAATAAACGAGTTTGATGAAGCGCCGAGCGACTAAACCGATGTGTTTATTTATATGCTGAAAATCACGAGGGCGGAGTTGTGATAACGGTCGTGATTTTTTGTATGAAAAAATTCTCGGTCAGGAGGAAAGTAACTATCACAATTTTTTCGACGCTCCGAGGAAACATCGGCCTATTCGCTTTTTTCCGCATGTCCGCTTTCGCCGACGATCGTCCCAGTTTTTGGAAGATACACGGCTTTACGGGTCGGTGCATTTTGTGCCAGTGGAGATATTTTCGCCTCGGGGGAACGATTGGAATACGTTGCAATGTAATCTCTGGAGAGTGCTAGATTGAACATTCGAAAAAAGAAGAAAAAATATTTAAAAAACGAAAAAAGAATAGGTACTCGAGCGTTACGTTATCTACATTCTTATATTCGAACTTTTTGTAATGTCAAAATCTCGTTATTCGATGCTCGTACGTTTCTGAATTTTTTTGAGCAAATTATCAGGCAACTGCGAAAGTGGGAGCGAATATTTGCCTCTGGTGGTAACGATAGGGTTGAGTAGTACAATCATGGTAAAGGTTGTCTATCCCGATTAAATTCTCTACATTTCTCTCTCTCTCTCTCTTTATATATACAGCTATGTATGCATGTAAGTTAGGCTTGCATGCGCGCGTCAAATTATTTCCTTGATGAGCAGAGGTTTTCGCATCCCTATAGTTCTCATGATTTCTGACGGCTTCCATTACACTCCCTTCATTTGTCGAAATTAACGATAATAATGACGCCATTGTTTATCACCTATCGTGTCTCTCTGCTCTGCTTCGATTCATCGAAATTCGTTGTAATCGAGAAGATTGTGAAGATTTACTTAGACAATGAAATAAAAAAAATGATTCATTTTTCACAATTATTGATATTTTTTTTCATGTGCTAAGATATTTTTTAATTGTCGCATGGCAATGCGAAGTTACATTATCGTTAACGATCATTTTATATACGATTCATAATTGAAACGGGCGAATTAACGACACGGGACAAAAGTTTGTCATGCGTGTCGCTCGTCCTCGAGAAGATTAACCGTTGTTGACGCAAAAACCATTTAATGCGAGATTTCATTTTTTTCTCTTTTTTTCCTTACCTCGTCTGAGCTCGGCTAAGCTCAACTTCGCGTTCAGCCGAGCGTTCAAATAGGAATTATTCACGTACTTTCTTCGCGCGTCAACGCTCGGACGGAAAGGGAGAGAGAAAGCGAGAGAGAGAGAGACAGAGAGAGAAAGGCCGAGAAAAGTGGAGTCGTCGTTGCGGCGTGGCATGGCGAGTGGAGAGGGAAAAGATACGAGACGGTGGAAGTTCGCGACGATGTTTTCAATTAGAAAGAGTGCGAGAATCTTTTCCCGTACCTCCGCGGGTTGTATACTCTGTTTTCTTCTTCGTCGACTTGGTTTTTTCCCTTCGGGCTACCTTTGGTGAAAGAAAAATTTAACGGAATTGAATGCAGCCGAGGTTGTGAAAGCTCACGAGGTTGACGACATTTGAGAATTGTCGCGAATTGCGTAACACAATTGCGGATGAAATAAGAAACGGATAAAAGGATTTGTTCGGGATGAAATGAAATTGAAAAACAAGAATCAAATTCCGTCAAACTTTTATATAAATCGATATCATTATTGTAATAAAATACAATTTATTCGACGCGAGTAAATTCATTATTGTTTCTTGCGTTTGAAAAATAATATTTGTTGAATTTCATAGAGTTAGAAGCAATAATCGACGCGAGAAAAAAACATGGATTTTTTTTTCTGAACGTCGTCATTAAAATTCTCAACAGTGATAGCATTTTGACGTTGGCCACTCACACGAGATAAATTCAGTACGCCTTGTATCCTCGAACGAGCCCATGAATAATCCAGTGAACGCACGCCCATGGTTTTCACGTATGTATAGAGGCGTGTCAACACACGAGAGACACAAGCCAAAGCCGTTGCGAATTTATGTGTGAGCTTTCACAACAGAGAGAGAGAGAGAGAGAGAGAGAGAGAGAGAGAGAGAGAGAAAGAGAGAGAGAACATTGAAGCTGCGATGTTGTATGTACACGTACGCGACACACATGTTGATAGGAGCATCGCAAAAGCTGTCCGGGTGATGATGAGTTGCAGCGCGGTATGTCATCCGGATAAGATCGTCACCCTGATGATGTTCTCTCTCGACAGGGGAACGAAAAAGACGCTCGTCACAATCTCGAATAATGATGACCCGTTTTTCTCGCATTAATCCGAAAGACATAGTTTTATCACGCGGATAAAACGTTGGAAGCGACATGAACGTTTATCTGACCGTATTAAACAGGCCTCGTTGCTAGTTAGGATAAATAGCTTAGGACCAAAGATGATTAAAATATTGATGAAAAATTATGATGCGATTGGCCAAAATATCATTACGCTTTCTCTAATAAATGTACATACATGTCCATCTATTAGAAACGCAATTATTTTTTATATACATATATAAATACCGCAATATACATAATATATATATGTGTGTGTGTGTGTGTGTGTGTCTTTAGATATTCATATACAGCTAGGATCCCCCAAATGCATATATATATAGGAATATGTTTGAAGTATAGAACTCCGTGCAGAGTCGGCACCCGTGCCCGTCAAGTGCTGCCGCCGCGCGGCCAACGCCTCAACTAATTATGAATATTTACACCGCCATGACGGCGTAACAAAGCGTGAAACATTTGTAGTCTTTGAGACTTTTTTAACTTCGATACTATATTTTCAGATGCCAATATTAACTTTTCACGCGAATTGGTAGCCTGATAAATTAGATCCAAACGCGTTCTCATTTGTTCTTCGTATATGAAGCCTCGTGCATAAATATATATAGTGTATTATACATGTTTAGAATAATCGTCTTTTTTCTAATATATAATATGTATAATATTCACATATATTAGAAGATCAATTAGTGTTATGGCCGACTCAATAAATAACGTATAACTGTAATACGAGCGACACATATACGTTGAAAATTTGACTATACGCCAGATACTTTTGCAATGCGATAACATCGCCAAAATCCGTCGACTCTAGTATTCCCCCACGCAATTAATGGCCTACGGGGATTTTCGGTGATCGGTCAGTCTTCCAAATCCTCATCGATCGGTGTCATTAACCGCATTCTGCGTCGCGCTCTTGCATGCATAGCCCTCATTGCGTCACGCATACGTAAGTGCCGGCTATTTCAGAATCATCATATATATGTGTATTCGCCAAGAGTGATTCGCTCTGTCGGGTCTCTCGCGACTCCCTTTGCCGTACACATTCGTGTGCCGTACGTTCCGGACGTATACATGTATATACAATAATGTACGCAGGATCGATCGATTTGCGAACGATATCCGCTCTTGCGATCGTTTAGCCACGGTTGGCAATCGAGGCTCCCTAAATGCGTAGGTACAACCTGATGCTCTACGAAACTCTCGGTATAGCTTAAACTATGGGGACAGTACCCGATGATATTATATATGTACATGGTATGTGTATTTTCGTATATAGTATACAGGGAAAGCGCAGTAAAATGACTCGCGGGGTATAATGGCCTATGCAACGTCGATTATTCCCTATCAGACACGATATTACGATTCAAATTTTTATCTTCAATTGATTTATATGAAATTTTATGAAAAAATTATGAATTAAAAAAACGGAAGATCTTATACAGAATTTTTGTTTGTAATTATTATAAATTGTTTATTTTCTCAAGGGAACGAGTTTGCCCCATTCTCCCCTACACATGGGGAAATAGTGTCGTTTAGAGGGAGATGCATAGTCAGGAACGAGAGGACCGAAGAGGATCCATCGCCCGGTTAACTGCAGCACGCCTCTGTTACCTTTATATACGCCAAGAGCTCTCTCCCCTTTCTCTCTCTCTCTCCTACTCCCCCTCTAGCTCTCTCTTTCTCTGTCTCTCTCACCATCCTGTCATCCACCCCGCCCCACTCTCTCCTCGAACACAGCTCGAGTCGTGTACATCGAAATTGGACGGGAAATTTAGTGTCCGTGGCAGCCACCCGCACCCTCTCTCGACATCCCCTCCAGCGCGTGAATCTCGGGGATTCAAACCCCTGCCCCCTCTCTTTCCCATCTCTGTCATTGCTATAAATACCTCTTCGTTGGATTCGAACACCTCTCTCACTCGTTCGGTCCTTGCACCCTCTCTCGCGCGCAGCAGCTCGGTGTCGGCGCAGTTGCAGTATCACGTCGCCCTTTCGCACGTTTTCGCCTTCTTTGGCATAAGCCATGAGCGAGGACGTGTGCAGAAGGAATTACGAAAGGGGGATGGATGTGACGATATATGTATATCTCTCTCGAAATATTCCCCTGTCTTTTTTTCATTACCCTGATTTATGGAGTAAAGTGCTCGAGAGCTTGAAAAATTTATTATAAAAGTATTTTCGTTACGCGGAATATTTCTTTTAGCAGAAAGCTGTCATACGTTCGTAATATTACCCTTTTACTTCGACTTATTTACGACTTATAAAACATTATTTTTTTATAATTACGTTCGTATAATTCGTTCGAATTAATGATTAACTTGTAATGTTTCTTATGTATGCGAAATGAAGGTGAGGAGAAATTATATAATATACCGTTGGAAATGAGACTACGTGCGATCACAATAGTGAAAATTACGTTATTAGATATAAAGGTATATCAATTCGGCGATATTGGAAATAGAAATGTTTGAAAAGCCAAAGGTTTATACGTACAATCGAAGTATCTAACGAGTGCGAAGAAGCCTCGAGCCACGCTTTTCACCCAACTGGAGCTGTTATCTACGTATTATTGCCTCTCACAATCAGCACAACATTATTACCTCTCAGTGGATCGAACGACCGTACGTTCCCCTCGAATCTCGCTTTCGCCATATACCGGGTATACACTACACGTTCGCTCTCCATTGATGGTAGATATTCTCTCTCTCTCTCTCTCTCTCTCTCTCTCTCTCTGTCTATATATATATATATATATATATATATATATAAATATACATATGTATATAGGAACTGCATTACGATTACTATATGGGACACTATTTCTCCGCCTGTACCCGTCGTCTCTCATCCGTATAAGCGCAATTTACAGCTATCCCTATTATTTCGTATCACTATTCGTCCATGCTAATCTGCGTTTATGGATTCTATAGTTCATACTCGTGTCTGTGCTAGTTTCTCTCAATTCCTTCGGTCACTATCACCAATCTATCCTTGATATAACGCCGCCGAATTCACACTACAATATGAACAAGACTCGTCTTAGGGCTGTTCTACGTATACCAAGAAGATGGTTTTGTAGTCGAGTGAAACAGTAATTTTCGACGAAATTCTCGCAATCGGATATCTCATTGTTTATTCAGCAACATGATATTCTCTGCCCTCTATCGTATGGATCCTTTGACTAAGTTCTCCATTTAGTTTCCAGAATTAATTTTTGGAGATTCGATCTTCGGTGGAAAAGAAATGATAAAAAGAAACGTAGGCACGCATATACGAAAATTTGTGACCGGCTGGGAGTATCGGTAATCTTTACGCTCGTAAAATGTTGGCCTCCCTTCGTGCTCTTCGGCCCCCTCAATTTATCTCACGGAAAAATACGAGAGCTGAGCGTGCCAGGGATACCGAATGCTTGCAAAAGGGAAATGCATCGTACATCGAAAAAAAGAATATATATATATATATATGCTTGTGTATATTCTTCGTATATGCATTTTCTCGCGTTCGTTACCTTAACACGAGAGATAGAACTGTGTCGATATATAAACAGGCATGACCCGGAAGTGAGAGGGAGGGACAGCGAGACACAGAGACAGAGAGACAGAGGGAGGGAGGGACAGAGAGAGAGAGATAAAAGAACGGATTTGACGAGTGGATTTTGGGATTGGTTTCGAAGGGTTTTCGTGGTTAGGTAAGTCCCCATCGTACCCGTATCCGCGAGTTTGGCTGGTCTCTTCGTGGTTGGTATCCACGCGACTGTCACCCAGAGAGTGTGGAAATATACACCACCTGGCGAAAGCGGAGGACGAATCGGGCCTAGAGAAAGGCACACGGATACACACATACGCGGCGCATCGACCTCGACAAAACCCAGGGTTAATCCTCGCTGGTGACCGATTAAATCCCTACTTTAAAAAAACCCTTCGGACGAGCGAAAGACAGAGAAAGAGAGAAAAAGAGAGCAGAGCGGGAGAGATAACCGAGAATTGGATCACATGCCCGCAATGTCCGGACTCTTCTTTTATTTTAAACCTTGTCTTCCTTCTTTCTCTCGAAATGTTCCTACGTAAAAAAAACCTGTTGGTTCGAGGGAGAAATGCATCTCTTACCCATAGAACGTTGCCACATCACGTCGGCATAATAACACTGTTCCTTCGTACTCGCGCCCCAGCCTTTTGCCTTTTTAACCCGGACATTGCTCGTCGTGTCCCCGAGGCCGGTCGTAAGAGAGGAAAGGAGCATCGTGAATAGAGGGTTAATTCGCTTCGAGAAACGAGAGAGACTTTTAGCGAGTTGCACACGTACTCGATTGGCCATCTCCAACTTTGCCGTTGAGTGCAAATGTGTATAGGAATAGACCGCAGAAGATTCTTACCCTGTATACATATATTTATGTGGTTGAGGGTTGTAAGAGTCGAAGAGGTCCTTTGTGTCCTCGGTGAGTTACTCGGTCACTACTGTTTCTTATATCGTTCGCTCTCTCTTCTCTCCCTGATAACGACCAAGCTGGTATGTCCACGAAGCTTTTTACAATTCGAATGACCAGTAAAGCTTACCGTGTACATTCCCCCTACCCCCTTTCCGAAGCACTTCGAAAGGTAAAATTACGAAAACTATAGTGAACGCAAACACACGAGGAAACTTACGACGTTCGTTCGAGACGCTTGTAGACGATACGAGCAGCTTTCAGCACGGAATGAAATGTATGTAGTAGGTGTACGATTGTAGCTTGACCTCGGATTATTTGTTGTTAGTATATGACGTTTGGGACCAAGTTACTTTGGGGAGTTGGCGCGGAGAATGTCCACCCTTCGAATGAGAGATTGCTAAAAACGATTACACGATAATATTATCACAAATAGGAGTGTTTTTTATATTAGAAACATATTTATGAATGCTCGGTTATATAATATTTATTGTCTCAACGACGTTGCTTTATCGTCGTCGATAACGCGTTCGAACATAAATATTGTACGATCGAGAGAATCAAGATTCAAACAACGCGCCTATTTACCACTCGCTGACCGAAATAATGCTATCTTCGTTTATCTTCATGCTATCATTCGATATGCGTTCGAATCATGCTGTCATTCGCGCCGTGAATTCCGCGCAACGCGTGAAAACTAGCCACACTCGTGTTCACGCCCCTTCACGGGTGTTCACGTCGTCAGTTTGGAGCTGGTATCAGAAAAATTAATAAAGAAATGACGAACAGCATTTAGTAAGTAAGTAAGTAAGTAAGTAACTTACAATTAGTTTCGCGCGGTTGTCGCACGTATTGCGTTTAACGCGTGTACAAAATTCAGGTGGTTTGAGACAGCGATAAGAGTAAGGAGCGTGAGATTGTTGACGCAGGTCAAAGCACTGTCTAGCGCAAGAGGGGAACAAGGGGAAATTATCGACTTTCTTGTCAAGGCTGATGGTCCATCGGTGTGAGAGAAAAAGACCTTCGCCCTCGTCGCGAAATCTTAAAGGGCGTCGTCGTTCTCGGATATATAGTCCGTTAGTAGTAGTAGTAACGGTAACGTTGCGCGTAAAATATTGTCAAGCTCGTTCGCACGCCGTATCGTCTTCGTCTTTTGTTGACATTGTCTATCGTCTCACTTTACGTTTGCCGAGTGAATATAGGTCACTGAAGTATCAAGGTTCCTTAGGACTATGGCATGTCCCGTCACGCAATGGCAACGATATGTACGGGCACCTAAATGCAAGTACGTCGTAACACGGATATCACGATTTTAATGCCTTGTTGTTTGAATTTGTCGGTGAAAAAATTGGGACGCTTGGCAGAGACCGATTGTCGACATTCGTAATTTATTTTCCGAGAATTTGGGGAGTCCAGAGTGGATCATCATTTTGGTTCGTCCAAAAAGACTATGTAGGGTCGTTTCGAAATCGGAAATTTCCTGCGTAACACTAATATCGTGAACTAAAGGCTTTTTGGAGTAAACAAAAATTTGGCCCTATCCTAGGTTATTTTTTGCAAGTATATAAACTTGGTTTGGTTTCAAGCCAAACGCCCTTTGGTTCTCAAAATCGGGATACAGGGCGGGTGGAGGGTGGGATTGGATCAACATTTTTTTTCTCAACGAGGATATCGTTTTTCATTGTGCAAAAACAATAAAAAAGAACTAATAAGTACAAAAAGTTAGTCACATGCATACAAATATTTAAAGGTACGATATATATATATGCAAAACATATATATTTGTTCACTTTTTTAAATAAATTCATCAATATTTAGTAAGTTACTATATTTCTATATATATATAAAGTTACGAAGGGATTGAAGTCACAAAGGGTAAATTAATTTTGATGAAGATCAAATATATAATATATTATACACCTATCTATATATTGTGTTTGACTAAACTTTGCTGGTGCCCCATGAGAGAGTGGGCTTTCGTTCGAAGTACGAGGCTCAAGATGCGAGACGCTGAAGGGGAGAGGGATCAATTGCACGATCGGTCGTTCGCACACGGTATAAATATAAGCAACCTAGGTTCACATAAATCAGGCAGAGCCCAGAATTCTCACCGGGCCGGAAGTTACAGGAGGGAATCACACCTGGAGAAATCTTTAGTGGGTGGTTGATAAACACCGGTTGAGAGTTGCCATGTGTATACACTATATTGGATTACCGAAGTTCAGCGTCATTTCCGGTGGACGTTTCACGGTTTATACGTCTCCTGCTCCAAAGCTAGTTTATCGTGGATAAGTCTTTTATAAGATACTTCTGCAGCTTCTCGGCTTGCAGAATCTCCGATATCCTGTATGTGTACGTACACACGAGATTTGATCGCCGATGCTCTATACGTACGTAAAAAAAGAAAACGCGCGAAAAAGCGATCAAAACGATTGAGAAGTTGAACGTGGATGTTTTTATTTGAACCGAAATTTTAAACGAATGTTACAAAACGAATAAATTATCGTTGATTGTTCGAAAAATCCACAATTATCATAATTTTATCAACTTTTTATCGAGAAATAAAACCACTGAATTTATGACTCTATGATCGATAAACTCTAGATCTTTTTTTAAGGAACTAATGAAAATTAAGGAACGCGCCGATAAGTGAATGTACGAACGATACAAGTGTAACGTGATATACCCAAGGATTTTCGTTAGCTCCGATAGACATGGAAACGAAGTCGGGGGATCGCATGACTTGCGCATCAGAGCCGGTAACTGATTGTGCATGTGGCAGTTGAAGGGTGTTGCGACTGTAAAGGATATAGCTCTATTCCAGTATTATGCGGATCGTCGTGCGAAGGTAGACGCTAGCAAAGGACAAACAGAGATAGAGCGATAGAAGGCGGGAGAGGGAGCGAGAGGGCGAGAGGGGTTATATGGAGCGCGGCATCGAGACGGATAGCCTTTCGGGACATTGAACGCATCCTGTCCGGTTAAACTTCCTATGTTGCGATGGCGTTGCCGGTCGCACGGGACAATTCCCGTTTCCAGGGAAATTCTATTTCGGTCTTCCCTTGTATAAATATACCTATATAGATCGTTCTCTCTGTGTGTCCTCGAAACCCGAGCCTCCCCCCTCCATTTTAGCCTCTCTATCCCGCAGGTCCGTTTGTCACTGTAACGGCACCGTTAAGGCAGCGAGGATGTTGCACAGGGATTTTTCAAATCCCTTGAACGGAAATCTGGTTTAGTTCGCAGAGTACGTCGGTATGCGACGATTGGACATGCTTCGTACGGATTAAAGTCGATTCAGCCCGGAATTTTTGGAATCAGCAATGACTATGTATCCGCGAGAGTTTGCGACGAGGGATATATAGAATGTATAGAACGTATATCATTATGATCATGAATCAATTTCAATAAATTTCCGGATTTTTACATCTTTTATTCTATCAGTCGTGTCCCAGTCGAAATAAGAAAAATTCATATTTCAATAAATTGCGTAATACGAATTGATATGTAAATTGTCAAAACTATCAATAACAATTTCCTCATTTTTGAAACGTTGATTTTACATTTTCATTAAAATAAAAGTGAAGCGCATGGTATTCGTGAATAATGCGTTGAAGAGAATGGACAAATGGAAATGTGAAAGCGATTTGGTCGGCTGTTATTTCGATCCTTCTTTTTTTACTGGGCGATTATTCCGTGAGTGCGTTCTTGCCAACCCGAGGTCATTCTTCTCGGTACGGCGAATCTCGGGGTGCTCAGCATTTTTTTTCTCATATAGGACTCAAGAGTTCATCACAGAGCTGTAGGAAAAGGTAATGCTGGACTCTGCGTATCTCCCTTTCCTCGTTCACCCTTTCCCGTCTAAGAGAGTTTCAAAAGTCTTTATCATCAGCGTATATACACTGTGGCAACGAGACGAGACGTAAAACCGGAAATGAAAGGATCACGAGAGACGGACCGTTAGGGGGTTGGTTGGTGAGCTCATTGTTCGCAAACGTTAGAAGAGCGAGAGAGAAAGAGAGGGAATGCGAGAGAGCGAGATACCGGATGAAAAAGCAAGAGGTTAAGGGGTAAACCACGGAGCCGGAAGGGTCTCGGAGCTACGTTGGTCTTCCCTCGTTCCAGGCTTTCGTGAAATCGAACTTCATTCCGCCTCGTTCCTGACGAATTGAACCGATCGACTACGGTGTCCGTTTGTCCAATGTGCCGGGATCATTTTAGTGATGGGTCTCCATAGTATGGTGCGCGGGGACACATCCGCGAAATCTTTCCCTCGTACCACTTTAACTAGATCCGGGGAAGTGCATTGCTCGAAAAAAACTAAATAAATTGGATCACATTCCGGCTTTGTCATTTCTTACCGTGGATAGCCAAAGAAATTCTTCAGCAGTTTCCAGATCTTTTTTGCTATCCGTACTGACCAGACGAACATTGAGAGAACGAGAAAGGGTGAGAGAGGACAGCGTGGCGACAGTCATTCGGGATAACGACTTTTTTTCACCCTCTTGATTTAGGGATAGTCAAAGTTGGACTAAAAAGTGTGAATGATGTACGGCGTCCGTAATCAGGTTCAGGCTTGCGAATCTTTAATTACCCCGAAAATTTACCCCATCAAAAATTTATCACGAACAGAATTTATGTCGGGAAATAAATATCGCGGAATATAAATGATCAACTGTTAAAGACACTTATGAGAGCGATACATTTTCCCAAGAATGGTCAAGATCGTTAGAACTTGACAAGTTGGGTTTTCTTCCTAAACAATAGATCAATTCTCGATCGACCATCGGGAGAATTTAGTTTATCGACAACCCTCGGATTCACATTTTCGTAAATTGCCATTTGAAATGAGAATCCCTGGCGAGAAATATACAAGTAACGTCATTTTCTCATGTCTGAGAATTCTTTTCTTAAATTATGTCAAGCCGAGCATATTTTTCTTGGAATAGGAAAAGGATCCGCGTCCACCCACCCTCTGGCACTCAAGGGGATGACCCAAGAGATGCAATATCGTTGGCAACGTAGCACTCGTTACCACTTCATGGGAAACAACAAGGGGTGGAATAATTACGTGTCAAAAGAGAGAGAGAGAGAGAGAGTGAGAGAGAGAGAACGCTAGAGGAAGAAAAAGGTAGGGGAGGGAGGTTGAGACTTGGCACTTTTTGCGCTTTTGAAATTACAGACCCTTTGTTTTCTCCTTCCATCGAAGCTCCGTTGAGAGATTTCTTGCGACGTATATATAGAGATACATAGTCTATGGAGCCCTGGTCTGCCTTTCATCCCCCTCACCCCTCTCGGCGTCTTTATATACATTTTTTCTATTCTTTCACACTCTTTCATACCAGGAAGAACCTTCCTCCTCGCCGGTATCCATTTTACTTCTCGTCAGTCTCCTTCGTCGTACCTCCTCCTCCTCCTTCTCCTTCGCCACACTCACCCTCATTTCCTGTTGCGAAAACTGTCGACCAACAGCCGTCGAGCTGCGAAGACAAGTTAATAGCAGATTTTTTTTTACTTTCTTCTTATCAGCCTCTCGTCGTTATAATTCCCTAGGCTTAAAACTTTCCTTTTACCAGCATCGAACGATGCTTAGGTCAAAAAGATAACTTGCCTCCTTTCGTCCAGAGGTGGAGTACGTGACCCACATTCCTTAGAAAAATAATTAAATATAAGTATTTAAAGTCGTCCGGGGGTCATCGAAAGTGGAAAACTTTGTAAGTGAGAAAATCGTTAAGATTAAATTTCCAAATATCAAGAGTAACTACTATTTTTCAAAAAAGAATCGAATTTTTAAATTATATCTTTCCCAATAGTTATTTTAACGTAGAAACATTTTCTATAATTTTTTAAACATTGTTTTCATCCGAAGAATTCTCGACTCTGGTATCTCGGGGCTGACACTCCGCAGACTCTTGGAACCAAAATACGGAAAAATCTTTACGAGTCTCGAAGGGTTTTTAACGAGTCCGAGATAGCGCGTCTGGTAACGTCTTCGGGGATGTCCCAGCGAGAGTTTTTTTCCTTTCGCGTGATTCAGACCAAAAAAAAGTAGGGGTTTGAAAAAGATATCTGCATTTTCTTAAAGGAACACACGCGGAATCACCATACTCTGTATATGTTTATACACACTCGGAGAAAATTGAGGATCTCCGGAAAATACTCGAGCGGTTCGAGCCAAGGGAATGTGGAGATAGTCCAGATAACACCCTTGCCACCCGTATCGTTCGTTCTTCCTGTCTATCTCTCTCTCTCTCTCTCTCTTTCTCTTACGTCTCGTAGAGATCTCAAGATAATAGAATAAATTTACTATTTCATTCACTTCGTATCTGTCGGAATATATTCCAGAAGGCAACGTTCTTCCGGTGTACCCGTCGACTATGTCATTTCCCATTGGTGCTTTATTTTATTGCTTAATTTGTCGAAATAAAAATGGTCCCTTTGTCGCTTTGCCAATTTTCCCTTATACTTCGTTTCGATGAGTAATTCATTTATTATCTATGCATACATGTGTATGTGTGAGTTTTTATGTATTTGTGTGTGTGTAATAAATTTAAGTCAATCAATATACGAATATGCTTTTTTGCATCAAGCCCGAGCTTTTCGACCTTTTAATTCAATCCATCTCGGATGGATTTCAAATAGAATTATATTCAACCGGATGTGGGGGAGTGCCGAGAGTAATTTTTATCCATCCATCAGTGGAAATCGACTGAGCCAGCGGCCCGACTCTTTCCAGGGGAAAGAAAAATTAAATTAAAACGACGAACGATCCGAAGCGGCTTCCTTTCCTTCCGCGTCGTCGTTCCCTTACCGCCCCCCCCCCCCGGCTCTTCGCCATTCCTTATCGCTCGCCGATCCGGTGAAAATATAAAGCTCCCGTGCCGGCTGAGACGCCCATCGAAAAGGAAAAAACCGCGAATCGCGCCCCGTCTCTTCCTTTATTATTGGATAAACGAATCGCAAATCCTTGATAAAAGTAATTGATAACGGCGGACCGAGTAAAAGTGCTCGTTGAAACGTTAACAAAGTTACGTCGACGCGCGATAACGGCGGTCACGACGAGAACAAAATTGGAAAATTATCGACTAAACCAATATTCGTATTAAATGTGAAAAAGCTGATATTTTTATTATCCAGCAAACGCCAAAAAAGGGTGAATAATTTTCATTCGATAAATTTAATTAAAATAATTTCAACGAGCCATATTGTACCCGAATTCTCAAATTATTGTCGAATGTTATTCAACGCGTCGCAATATTCATAAAAATATTAAATTTTTTAAGAAATAACGGAGCGATTTGCATCGTCGTGATTGATTCTCGACACTTCGGCACGAGAGAAGTGGGATTTGAAGGAAAAGTGCGCGATCGAAAGTAAACTGAATTTTGTAATAATTCTCGGTTATTCGAACGATGAGAATTGAATCAGGAAGCTCAAGAAATAGGAAAGAACCGCTAGCGAATTATTCCGCGAATCGGAAAAACGGTTCATCGTCCGGGAACATTCCTCGGCCGGAATCTCGAGAGTGGTACCGGTAGGTAATCTCGAGGGATGAAGGAAAAGCGGAATTTCTCGTATTTTCGCAACGGTACTCGCACGCAAAACTCTTCAACGGATATATCACACATAGTTTATTTTAATTATTTTAATCCTCCACACCGAGATTGGTTTAATTCCGTTCCGTTCGATCGGGTCGATGCATCCATTTTAACGCGCGGCGGTGAGGTCGAGGTATCCCCCTCGTATCGTGAATTCACGAGTTTACTTCGCACAGTTATATTGAACAATCTCGAGTCTCCGCTCGCTCGATACTTTTCGTCTAACGACATGCTAAATTACGCATTCCGACGTCCGTAGACGGCTCGAAAAACATTGAATTGGAAAACAAACAAAATTTGATGATAAAATATTTTATTCAAAAAATTGACAACAAATATAAATAAATAGAGATAAATATAACCGCAAGATCCGTTTTTATCGCGCGGATAAACGCAAGAAATACAAATAAAATGAATAAATGGAGAAAAAGAGGCCGAGGGCAAACGCGAGAACGGAAAAAAATTAACCTACAGGGAATCTGCATCATGATATTCGCCTTGTATCGCTGCATCCCCCGGCGGAATAACAACCGCAATATATATATCTCCGATACTAGAATTTTCTCATACCTACACGGTTGACCGTGTATGAGAACATTCTATTCGAAAAAATAAAAATAAAAACACATATAAACTAATCTTTGACTAAAAAAAAATACACGCGACAAATGTTTCGCAAAAATAAAGTAGATTTGGTATACTAGTAGTACGGCGTAAAAAACATCCCTCGGAAAAATAAATTCGTCATTGTAACATTATTTTTATCCGCACGAAACTTTTGTCAATTATTCAACGCCGAATACTTTTTAAAAAGACAGAAAATTCCGATTTTTTTAAAGTGTAGATAACGTCACTGTCGGACGTCATCTCGGTTATGAACAATCCTGTATATGCGAGCAGTTGAGAAACGGTGGGTGTTGAGACGCGGTGCAATCAAAAATGGTAGGAAGAGTGACGCGGGGGATGTTGCCCGGGTGGTGGCGCTGGGTTGTGTAGCACTCCCACGTGGGCGAGATGGCGTTATGACGTACGTCACACCAGCCGGCACATAAATATACCCAGCACTCGGTGTACTTTATATATTATATACCATACTGACCCCCACATACGAAATATGTCAGGTGCCACGTGTACGAGAGTGGGAAATTGTTTGTTGCATTCGGCGAAATTGCTACTCGTCCACTATAATAACAATAATATTGCGATAATAATAAATTTCGATAAATAAACAAAATTTCATCGAGCAATGTGAATGATATGTTTTTGTGCATTGATTTAAAAAAAATGTCATTGAGAAAGAGGTTCGGATATTTTTTTGAATAATAAATATATTTTCCGTATAATTCGTGGGTTACTTGAAATTGATCAATTTTCATAAAAATAATGATGTATCTTTATTCGCACAATTTTTGTTGGAATTGCAATAAATGTTCTGAAAAAAAAGAAATCTTGTTTCTCGGTTCGGTACCATGCCGAACGTTAATGAACGTCCCTTCCGTATAAACTGCGATAATGGCGATGTGGCAAAGTTGATTTGGAAGTCTCGAGAGATCGATGCCTCGTGAAAAGCGGAGGATCGAGTACCGAGGTAGGGCGAGAACGCGGGGAGGTAAGTGAGTCTCCAAACTGTGGTACAAGTAGGAAGAAAAAGCACCGGAGAAAGTTGTGGTACGGGGTAAGGTAAGAGGAGGGGGGGGGGGGCAAGAACGAGGAAGAGCCAAAAAAAATGGAGAATTCACGGAGACGTCCCGGCGACTGCCTCTCTCCTCTCACCCCCGCGTAAGGTGCAAAAACTCACTTACGCCTCGACTGTAATTAGTTTCCGAGTTAAAGTGGCCCGGGTTTCTGCTTGAGGTGAGGAAGGAAGGGAAAAGGTTAAAGAAGGAGAAGGAAGGAAAGGACGGAGAAAAAAAGATAGAGAAAGAGAGTGGAGAAGGGCGACTCGGTGAGGGACGCAGCAACTACTCGAGGATGGGACGTAAAAAAAGAAGCTCAAAAAAATAAAAGAATGCAAGGTGAAAAAAAGCGCCGGGTCACTGGAGATAAGGCTTTTTTGCGTTGGCTCATGCCAAGTCGAAGTTCCGAGAGTGGGCCCCCGGTATAATCCTCTCGGTGGGTTTTCCGCGTCCCCTGTGTGACCCTCCCCTTTCCCTCCGTTCCTCTCGAGCACGGAGTTCCTTCGAACCTCACGAGTTGAGGAAGAGGAACAGAAACTTTTTAAGAGAGCACGAATATACAAGGACTATGGCCGTACCACCGATGTGGCGTCGTGAGACTAGGCGAAAAGGAAACGGAAAGATGGGTAGATATATAAAGTGTTAGAGACTCGGAATGTTCGTAGTTGTTACCGTTGCCAGTGTAAATTGAGGTTTTTTTTTCTTTCAATTTATATTCTGTACCAGGTCTGGCTTCATGAAAAATATATTGAACGCGACTTCAACGGAAACAACAGGAATTATATATATTTTTTAAAGAATAACAATTTTCGTAAAAGTAGTTTTTGAAATAATTATTCCAGTTATACTGTTTATGACGAGCTGGGGGCTTTAAAATTTGATGGTGTTCTTCGAACTGTGCAATTTGATCAATAAATCGTAAACAGCAATCAGTAGTTTTAACTGGAGGATCGTCAAGTAAATTTTTCGGATTGAAAAGTCAAACAGTCTCTATCATCGCAAATCTCAATTTTTAACTAGTTATATTTCCTCGAGTAGAGAAGTCTAGTACCCTCGTAATTACCAGTAGCATCTGTTACTATATCCTTAATGAGAAACCGAGAGGCACAGAGTAATGGACCTATTGAAATATTTCCAGTTTCGTCATAATTACAGTCCATTAATGCAAGGAGGATAATTTTTTTTTCAACCACATTTATATATATATATATGTGTGTATGTGTGTGTATATGTGAGTGTGTTCGGGTGCGCGTGTATGTGGGGGTGTGTGTATATGTGTGGATGAAATATAAAACGCAGTAAATATTTCCGCTCGTTCGTTTCATCGTTCGCGTTTTCATCTCGTTTACCAGTCCCATCACTCCAGCAACTTCATCTTCGCTGTACCAATTCTATGACTCCCGGAAATGGTTTGCCCTCCCAACCCACTCCTCCTCTTGGGAATCTTTGCTTGCTTTTCCACTGGCTGCACCACGAGATTTTGCCGGAGAGTCTACAATTTAAGATCCACGGTAACATTAATTTGGCTGCGGATCGCTCCTACGGATTCCGACCGTACACACACCTTGTTGCACGAGCGAAATTTAATATAGAAATACCTACTGCAGGGCATGAGGATCTCATCAGTGAAAAATTATAAATGTGAAAAACCCAAACTCTTGAAAATTCTCTAACAATAAGACTAAGAATTCGAAGTCGTATATGTCTAGATATATGAGTCGTTTTTATCGAACGAATATTTGGCACGTTAAATTAGGGGTTGCAGCTCCGAATGGGGTTGTTACGTGCGAGGTTGGACACGCGAAGAGTTTTTACTCGTACGGTTAAGGAGCGGAGAGCTTTTAAGTGTTTAGTTTCTTACGTGTAAAATTTTTCATTGGCGAGGTCTTCATCCACCGAGTTTGTCCGTGTACAATTTCTATGTACGGTTGGAGAATCTGCAGAAACGGACCACTGCCCATTAATTTCATGTCTTGCCGAGAAGGCAATTGCCGCAGCTACCGTACGACGCAGTCTCCAGCCAGCACCATCAGCGTCTCTCATCCCTTAATAGCTCCGCTCTCACTCGTTCCTCGCCCATTTCCCCAAACCAACCCCCCTCCCTTCACCCTCCACCGCACCTTCACCAACCGCATGGCTTTAATGTATCATTTCCGTGTACTAGCGTGTACACGAAGAAACGTTTCAATTAAGAGTGAAATATTTTTATCGCTCCTGCAAATATGCGCTACACGTGCCACTCGCTGTGATTTTGTAAAATCGCGTATTCCGCGGAGCGTTTTTTCTTTCTATTTTATATCTACGCATACAAAAAGTGAATTAAATATTGACCCTCGAATTAGAGCAAAAGCATAAGCATTTAATACTCTTGATATTTGAGTTATTGAAATTGTGAAATTTGCAGCACGAGTGGAATTTGATTCAATTTCAAAAACATTTAATGAATATTAATTACGACCTACGCAAGAGCTTCGTTGTCGATTTTTTCCAGGATTCGATATTTAACAAAAATATTTTGCCTTTTTTTCAATCATACGCCAGGAATATTTTACCGTCAGAAAATTCCGTAAATGAGGGTGAAAAGCGAAAAAGCCCTCGAACGAAGAGAATTTTCCCGCACGGTTCCTCGATGCGACTGTAATTTTGTTAACGCCGGAAATAGCGGCAGTTTATACGTGTTGGAGTCTTGAATGTGAGGTAGTGCAAGAAATTGAGTCGCGTGTCGACTGTGATTTGTTTCATCCCCTTCTGAGCACGCACACATGCTAGTATATATATATATATATATATACATATTGAGAGAGATATGCAAACTGCCATGCCAGTACTAGTAATACGTTTCCCTCGAGTATATCGTTTTCTCATTCCCGTGTTCTCTGTGATTATACGGTGCACATACAACTTCTCGACCAACGCAGTCAAACCTTTTACGACCCCCCCCCCCCCTTCAGTAGTTCGAAAGTATTCATAGACGAGATATGGCAAATCTCGTATAAGCTCAAGGTTGTAAACTCAGAGTGCAATGAAATGTCCAACTATCGTCTCGTATAAAAAAGACGGGATCTCTATAACACTTAATTAATATCTGTTGCATACGCCCCATCACCTTCATTCTTACGTACTCAACACTCTTTAGATATTTGAAAATCTGACTCGGTAAATTGATAACAAAAATGAGCTGTAATGAATATTTGTGAATTATTCCTCGGGTAAAATTGATTAATATTCTACTTGATCACAGTGGGTATTCAGCAAGGCTACTACTTGATCTTGACGAGTATCCTTCTTGAATTTGGTGAAATTATAAAATTTATACGGTGTGATTATTCTTACTGTTTTTGGCGGGTTTGGCGGATATTGCTACGGTAGAAACGCAGATGAGATTCTAAGGAATTGCGAGAATCCTTTAGACGGCGCAAGGGCATTGGGAGCACTAAGTATGCATAGTCGGGTTCTCGAGGATTGGCGCGAACGGAGTTACGCGTTTCGACTTCACCTTCTAGCTTCCTAACTAGTTGGCCAAGTGCCATGCATAGAGAAAGCTGGCGCTAATAAGTGCGCAACCCCCTGTCACCGCGCACAACCCCTTTCACCTCAGCCCTTAGGGCGGCGGGCTAATATTCCAGCAACTGACAAATGCTCTAATACCCGTTGCCATCGCCAATTTCACGCTCTTACACGCTCTCTATTTCTACTCCTATAATGTTTGACGGAATAAATTAATCGTTTTTTCATTTTATAAAAACGATAATAAATAAATGATTGTTTTTCAACGTTAATATTGACGATAATATTCCCGCAAACAAATAAATCAATTTATTTTATCACATCACTATTTTCAATTTATAGGAATTTGTGGGTGTAAACGTGGAAAAACTGAAATTTGAGTTTTTCTCCTGCAAAACAGACAAATTCTAAAAATGCGAAAACGAGACCGTGAATCTCTTGCTCCACGGAGAATTTCCGATTGCACATAGTCCGTAGGGCTTTAGAAACAATGTGAATTCCCCGGAATACGTTATATCGCGGTTTCGACGAGTTTTGTGAAAACTCGAAAAATCGATATTTCAAGGGGTTGGAAGTTCGCACTTGCGCACCTGACGCAGAATTGCCGATGTAATGTTTCAAGGCTTACGCCAAGATCTAAAGATTGGCGCAAGGATCGTCCCGATCAAAAGAATCCGATATTCCCTAAGGTGTCGATGGACCAGAGTGATGATCCATTAGCCAATTTTTATACATTACAATGTCTACTTTGGATATTCAAGGAAAGTTATTTTTTAAAATACTTCGTATGTTTTCATGAGATACGTGAGTGAAATTCCGAAAGAAACTGTAGCGAATAGTTGCGTCAAGAAATTCTCGAAGGTATAGAGTAAAAATATGAATGCTTCAATCTCTCAACAGAGTTTGAAGGAATTTTACCGAAAGTTTCGCTGACCATTTTTTGTTCCGCTTCATAATAATATAGCTCAGCCAAGTTCCTTCGTATAATAAAAATGGCTACCATTCTCATAAAATTCCGTGAACGTGAAAAACCTATCGGAAAATTTATGATAAAATTATGAGCGACGTTTATCGATTTATAATAAACGATTTGCCATTGCAGTTGGAGTAGCAAGCACTAATACAACAATAACTCAAGAATAACATTATAAAATGAATCTTGTGGTGGAAATTCTGAACATTCTAAACTGTGACAAAATCGTAGAGTCAAGTTATACGAAATTGCAAAGCATTTATTAATAATGCCGAGATTGAAAAAAAAGCGCAGTGAAAAAAAAACAAGAAAGTATGTTCTTTTTCCCCCTTAGCAGAAGAGACAAACTTACGCAACGTAAAGTTTCGCGTTTGGTTCTTGCTCGAGTCGAGGAGTGAAGGAGAGAAAGATAAAAAAAAGAACTCATCGCCAGTGCATTTTCTACTTTCCATCAACTACACTCTGCCCAGTCCACACATTTCTCCTCCCTCGACTACCCTCTTTTCTTTTTCTCTCTTGTTACGGAAAAGTTCGCGTTACTTGAAAATCTCGTGCAATAAGTAAAGTGCGAATAAAAGGGCGAAAGAGGAAAAAAGAGGCCAAATCGAGGGTTGGGTTAAGGTTACATCATCGACTCTAACTGTAAGAGTTTGCCGTGAATTCGTGTGTGTATGTGTGTGTGTGTGTGTGTGTGTGTCTATGTTTGCACAGAAAGGTAACTTGTGCTCAAGCGTCTTCATTCCCAGCGTGCAATTCTCTCGATGGAATTTGCGAATACACGAGAGACGTGGAAAATCGTCCACGAGTGTTATCATCGAGAGAAAATCGTATCGGTCCAGAGATAACTCTATTACGTCTTTCTATTTTTCCGGTGCTGCCATCTATCGGGCTCGAATATGACCGATATGGAGGAAAAGAGTGAACATTCTCTCCGTTTGCCCCCAGGGGCTTTCTTTCTTTCTATCCTATACCTACACAGGGTAAACTTATTTGCGACGTCGCTATATACGTATAAAAATATATTTTCGCGTATATAGTTTACTACTAGAGTTGGCCAATATCGGCACGTTTCTTTTGTTTTCATCGAGGGCATCGTGTTATCGATCTCCCTCAAGATATTTTCAGATCCTCATCGATTGTCAGTTTAAATTCTGAAATGAATTGATTTTATAATTTTGTTTTTCAATCGATACAAAAAATATATATTAAACGCCGTTTCTACAGAGTATACATCGTAGGGGTGAGACTTATTTTCCAATCTGTATGTAACGAGAACGACTGGTGACCTACTATTGAGAGTGAAAGGTCACTGAGTGTATACAGACCGTGAGGCAAAAAGAGAGGTAAAAAGGGTAATATAGAGTAGGGTCGGTTAAAGAGTATGGAACAAGGGTTGGTGAGGAAAGAACGGTCTATATATATCTATATATATGTATATGTGTAAGTCGTATATACAGCCATCGTTGGTTTCTATAGGTCAAAGGAAAAAGAAAGAGTTAAGTATACAGAAACGGTTGTTGAGTCGAGTTTGCGTTCGCACCGAAGAAAAATCGCAAAGAGTAATAAAAGTCGTTATGGGGACGCATAACTCAACTGCCTTATTGAAACTTGCTCGCCCTGAAGAATGGATTAAAAGACTTTCGCGTACTGAAATTTGTCGAAATTTTCACCGTGCAGAAGCGTTATTCATTTCTCCCTCTCCCTCTTTCTCTCTCTCACTCCCTCTCTCTCTCTCTCTCTCTCTCTTTCTCACTCTCACTGTCTCTCTCGAACGTTACCTTCCTCCTCTTCGTCGGTTTTTTTTCGTTTGCTCACGCTCTCGCGATATTCTGCGGCCCCGAAGAAAACTCCGGAAACATACATAGAGCATTCTGCTACCCTTCGTCTGGTCCACTCTCTCCCTCGCTCTTTCGTTCACCCTCTGTGGATATCTTTCTCTCTTTTACTCGCTGACCGAGGGTATCGACGTTTCTACAGCCCTCTGGCGCGAGAGCGTGGAAAATATGAAGTCATTTTTTTACGTCCGTTGTACGGATTTCTCGTTCGGATATACGCCGAATATTCCAATGGTTCCGGGTTTTCGAGAGATGAAAAATTGCGACGGTAAGACCTACGGAGTTCTCGTGTCCGCACAGTTTTGAAATTCACGGCTCTCGTGGGGTGGCGAGAACGTTATTTATTATCTTCGCGAATTTACAAATGTGAAAATACTCAAAGCGAGAGAGAACGGACCGAAGACCAATTTTCAATGTTTGTCTTTTTCTGTTGCTTCTAATGCGAGGAACAACATTTATGCATTTTCAGCTTACGCTCGAAAAAATATCGCGTCGAATCCCTAGTCGATGAATATCTTTGGAAAAGCAAAGATCAGCAGAAAAAAGTAGTTTTTGTTTTTAAACGGCGAATAAAAAATTGTGTGGTAATAAAAGTGAGTTGATTTTAATTTTTTTTTATGATGGTTTGGAAACATTTTTTCACCATCACCAAATTCTATTTTTTTGGTAAAAAAAAGTATTCATAATATTCCAAGAGAATTACTCCGGCACACAAAATACATTCTGAATTTGTTCATTTCGCGAGAGCCAGTATTTTCGACGCGTGATGGAAAATGCTGATTTACCGGGAGACTCTTTAACGAACCCGATCGACGAGCTCACGCGAATGTTTAATTACAAAGCCTCATCTCGTTATATTTACATTGTATTTTATTGTTCGAACAATGGTGCCATCGGACACATTCACGTTTCGTGGAAACATTTCATCCATGTGCATGCGTATGGACGCACGAACGTGTCGAATTCCTGTAGAAAATACGCTACTGTTTGTTGAAATTCGCTGACAGCATAGGGCGAATGTATTGTGCAATATAAAATCAAGATAAACAAATTGTGCTTCGACGGATTTTACCTCTCGGGCTTCATTGACCCTCGTACATTGTTATATCAGCGTGGCGAAATTCGTTCGCTGCGTTCCGTTCTCCAATTTTTGAACGGTTTTATTTACAAATATACCGATGCCTCGCGCATACCTTTCCTCGTTTCTAATAGCATCAGTACAGTGCATTGTCACATACGCAAATTTGTTCAATTTCTCGGCAAAATTCTTTACGCCCGAAGCAAAGCAAGTCTCACAGGTGACAGGGATGAAGACAAAATTTGACGCCATCAACCACCCAGCATGTTTTTGTTTCACGGAGTATATTGATCATCTCGTGAAAATATTTCGTGTTTCTTGAACCGTGGGTATCGATTAAAAAGTCGAAAAACATATAAAATTTTAATATCATGAAAAATTCATTGAAAACTTATCGTTCAATCGTGAAATTTGTCGATGATTCATCGATTATATTTAACACAATGAAAGCTTGAAAAAAATCTGCACGCGTCCGAATGGTATTGGAGATATTATTTCGAATTCAGTTGCATAATTCGTGTGAATTCGGAATATCCATGCTCTAAGCTCGTGTCACGTAGAACAATGCCAACTGCATTACACGACTAATACTGAAGTGACTAAATCTCCGGCGCTACAGACCACGTGTCGTGATGCGACGTACCGTTCCCTGCGCGGCGCTTTCACGTTAAATTGCCCGCGTTTGTGATGCTTACGTGCATCGCGCTACATGTGCAACGGGAAGTCGTGTGGGATGTATTACTTCCGGTTTCGCTGGTGTTACGTCTCTGTCGCGCGCGGATCCTCGGTTTAATTGTCCTTTCCAAACGTATGTGTTCCGTACGCATCGCACGCAAATTAATCGTTAATGAAATATATACACAGAGTCGGAGGAGCAAACGTTAACTAACCTCATAGATCGAACGATAACAAAAATTAATCAAGAAGTAATTGAAAATAAATGTTTTCTTATATTTGTTCTCGCCAGAAGAATGTAAAAACTATAATTTTCCATCAATAACGATCAATTTTATTAATTATTCGTAATCAATTTGTCATAAAGGATATTTGCAATGTTTTGTTTTTTATCAAAAAGACATCCCTCTTTCCGCACGACCTGACACTCTCGCCAACAACTACGAGATGCAGGGAATTCCATCAAGGGATAGCCGACGCGCAGCGTGTCCTGAATTTTTCAGCCGTCGTCGAGATTAAAACCGTCCACGCAAGAAGGACGTACGAGATTCTTCCCACCGGGTCAGAAAGATAAACGCCATCGGCTTCGTCGCGAGCTCTGAAAACCGTCTGTTGGGTGCGAGGCAGAAACCCAACATAGCACAAACACGCGCATACACACGCGGGTGCTATTGGAGACACAGTTCACAACGAAAGAAGCATTTTCGTGTCCTCTTCGCGTGGAGAGGAGAGGAGATGGAAGAAGCAGCTCGAGGCACTGTCCCTGACACACCAGCAAGCGGAGAGGAAGCTTCCGCGTATACACTTTTACATCCTTCCTTCCTTCTCGTGATTCTTCGCATACATCTTCATTTCTCGGAGTACGAATACTGAAGGAAAGCGATGTCGTTTCCTCTTCCTCTTCGTCGCTTCCTTGGCTTCGTCGTCGTTTCGAGAAGAACTGCAAACATTCCCACAATCCCGCAGATGCGCGTGTGCACACACGCACGAATACCAAAAATACGCGCGTATACCTCTTTTTCCCTTGTAGCCAAAAACTCCTTGGTTTCCTGAGGCTGAGTCGCATAGGGGACTTTGCTTCGTGAAAATATTCAACAAAACGTATAAATTCACCCCCACCCCTCGCGCCATCGTGGAACACCCAAGTGGTTCTCATACGGGAGAACGACTCGCGGACAGCCTACCACGTTGCTAAATATACACGCTTCTTGCTGTAAGAATTATACATATATACGATGCACTTTTAACGAAAATTCTTCAGCGGACCGTGATTCGCGAGCATAGCGAGGAAAAAAGAGACATGGAGCGAAAGCATCGAGTGTTTTTTTTCTTTCTCATACGCTTCTCAAAGAAACCACCGAATAGCGATGAAAAATGACACTTCAACCCTTCACAAATGCAAACGCATCCCCGCTACTTAAAAATGTATTTCCGACGTATTTCAGTAGAGACTACTGTGTAAAAACTGCGTGCAAAGAGTGTACTGTGAAGAGATACGCATAAAGACACTTTCGGCGTGACTCGTGAGTCGCACGTATTGCACGACAGGCACCCCTTGGCAATGCATACACGTACGTGAGAGAAATTAATGGAGAGTATGCTAAGTTTGCATTGCTTTTCGTTGATACAGCCGCCGTCACTGTCTCAGCTCTTGTAAAAAGTTCCTCGCGATAAGAGGTGCTATTTCCGTGATGATCTACAGCCTTTTCTCTTTCTCGGGACGCGAGATAGATCCCTCAACCCCGCGAATACCTCTCGTCGACACTACCTTCTCGTCGGTTCGTCTGTGCTTTTGCATATCTGTATAATTCCAGGTAGTTTTTCCCCGACGGTAGAAGAGGTTGACAGCCCCTAGATTTCTTTTTTTTCATTCCGTCGCTATGCGCCCCTCATTTCTCCTTTCATTCCCCGTATACATATTATATGAGAGAAGTGTCTACTAGACCGTACGACGAATTCTACTACTGGTGCGAACGATAGACCAAAAAAAGGAAAGAAGGAAGCACGAACGTCGGAGGGAGCGAGCTTAGCGTCTGGCCGCGTGAAAGCCAACCCTCCGATTCTCTCTTCAGTCCTCCAACCCCCCATGCGGTCGGGTAAAAGAATCGAAAAGTCTGCCCTCCATAATTCAGTCGTACGAAATGGAAACGTCGTCTAAGTACGACGTGCCCGAAATTGGCTGACGTCGAGGATTGTCGCGTTTCGACGATGTATAGTACGAAAATTGTACGATGGTGACAACCGCGACGACACGGAACGCGTCTGTGTTACTCGGTGAAAAAATTTCGGCGCGGCCTTCCTTCATCGCGGTACTGCAGAGCTCGCAGCATTTAGCTACGATCCGGTGCTCACTACCACCAGATGTCACGGCCCGCGTCTGCTACGAAGCCTCGGTACAACGAGGTAGGCGAAGCGTTGAGGCTTCGTACCAAAGCCAACCGTGACACGTCGTCTCCATAATTCCGAACCTAATGCTCGGCCATGTATAGTCTCATGTATGTCCACGTGTATATGTAAACTGCAAGATTTTATTCCTTGATGGAATATACATCGTAGCAGTAACAATCGTATAAAGTTCGTTTTTCCTCAAACCACAATACATTGCAGAATACCATTAATTCTGATAATGTTGATCAACAACACGTTCCTCTGTCGATTTTGGTCGACGGAGGTGATCAACGACAGACGTCAGTGGCAACTCGCTCACTGACGGGCTGGTTGTTCTTAATTAACATTTGTTAATTGACAATGCTTACGAACAATAAATGTCTCTAAACAAAAGTTTAAGGCCAAGACTTAACCCAAAACTTGGCCCAACGCTTGGCACGAGGTTCAAAGGCGTTAAATCTGAAAAGTGACTGTCCTTGCATGCGCTCGGACCTGACTACGTCCTGTTCGCTTTGCTCCGTATGTCCTCTTCTACTTTCATTGGTCGCCATTGGTTATCATGGACCATCATTGGTCCCATATGCTCCATAATTTCATATGCTACCCACTTTAACTGTTTTCAAAAATCGATCCGTATTTACGCAGTGCCCGGAGCAACCGATGGGGCATAAATTTGGAGGATGTATAGAGAATAATGGCAAAAAGTGGTTTTTTGTCTGACACTGGTAAATTTATATACGCGATCTTCTCGGGGTTCTCCTCGTCCGTCTGTCAACTTTTAGGAGACATTTTTCAAATCCTTCTCGGTATGGAATATATATGAATCACTTTAAGTTCGTACTTTCTCCCCTTCTCATTTTTTCATCCCTTACCGCTTTTTTCATAAATTTTATAGCGAGACATTCCGCTACCAGTGACAGTTCCCGAAACGCGAAATGTTTACGTACGTCGAGTCATCGATTATCCTTGCATTATTTCATTGTTTTAGCGTTCGATAAAATACCTCGATCAACCGAATCGATCGAATATCATTGATTGATTGAGATAACACGCTGATAACGATTACCGATCTATTTACCTAGCCGATTAGTGCCTTTCTGGTCTATGAACACCAAATTGGCTGCTCTCCACTTTATCTTTCCATAAAGCGACCCGCGAATTCAATGGACTTTTGCAACCGCAAGTCCTTCGATAATTGTGCACAACCGTGACTTCTGGGTCGAGTAGTCTATTCAAGAATGTGGGAGTTCCGACTAAATTGGGAATGGTAGGAATACGTGGTCGAAGACGTCGACGTCATTGCCGTCGTCGTCCTTTCCGCGTCTTCTCTCCAAGATCGCAACTTCCCTTATAGAGGAAGCGCGGGAGGGGGGGAGGGGGATGTCTGTCGGGAGCACTTACCGACATCTTCCGCTTGTCTCACGACACACATATACACACACAGACACACGTACATATATATATGACCTATGGGAACAGGTATCTTCGATGTGACTTCTTGAAGGCCGAGAGGGCTGAAAAGGGGGCCGGAGGAAACCTTTGCGCTCTAATGGAGACTAACCAAAAGCCCGCAACTAATTTAAGCAATTCGGTGGCTAGCTGCCACACGCTGTGCAAGCTAGGAGACGCTAGGAGCCTAGAAGCGCCAGGCCTGCAGCGACAACGCTGCATCGAACTGAGTACGGGAGATAGGTAGAGTACCTGCCAGGACCGGGATACTCAAAGTCACATCAAAGACTTTCAGAATACGTAATTAACTCAATCAGGAGGGACCGAGATCTTTGCGAGCTTCGCTAATTGGGCTTAAAGGTAAAATGGTGTCCTGAACTGGGTCCAATTTTGTTAGCGATCTTTACCTAACGTCTTTATACATTTTCATCAAAAGACGAAAGATATATTCGACTTAGCGGTTACAAAAAAATTGACAAGCGCTTGATAAAACTTCTCAATGTAATGATTTTCAAGATCTAAATATTGTTATTGTAAAAATAGCCCGTTTTGCGCAATTATAAGGACCTACCTACGTTTAGTAAATCCCATCTTCTTTTTTTTTTCATTTTCGATTTAATCTATCATACTTTCGATCCGCTTTTCAGCTTTGGTAATAATCCCTTACAATAAAAAAGCCTCTTAGGCTATATTACACAAATTTCGGCTTGGTAAACTCGAAGTTTTCGTATTAAATTGTTCGTCCGTTGTTTTCCATAATAATCGGTTTGTATTGTATTAAACTCTTGGTGCATTCATCGGTACTATCCCACCGCATGGGTTTTTGTCTACAGTGCGGCTGTACGGGATTATGCGGCATGGGAATCGAGGAATCGAGCTCTACGTGTATACAGAAATTTGCACCATTTAGTGAACGTATAGGCATAGGTACGAGTGTATATGTGTTTATGTGCGTTCGCGGAAGAGCGCCGGGATGTTGAAGCCAAAGACTTCTCGACAGTACAGTATATTCCGGAACACTACGAGTCTGCAAGCTCGCCAATTCCATCCCCCCAACATCGCTGCGTTTCTACACCGAGTACACTCTAGTTTACGCATTTTACACGTTGCTTTAAGTAGTACAAGTCGTCTTTTTACTGACGGGAAGAAACGCCAAGTTCACTCGCGGTTTCGAGGGGTTTTAGCAAACTTTCCGTACCTTCGTGATAGTTAGTAAGGAGAAAAACATGTTTTTTTCTACGTTTCTCAGGAGCTAGTTTCAGGTATTAGAGTAATTTTATCGTTATCCGTACTCAACCTAGAATATTTACAACCCTCTGTGCATCTAAAAATAAAGAGCATTCTCATGCTTCTCTCGTTATTTCTCTATGTGTTATTAAGCTCGGTGCAATCGTGTACTACTTTGATCCACCGTTGTTGCGCGATTGCCATTTAATTTACAAAGAGCAAATGAGTCGGGTTGGTACGGGAAGATAAATCGCAGAGCTCATCACGCGTCGAGAGTCAACAATTCAAGAGCACGGGTCATTTAGACGGCGACGAGGAAAAAGGGAGCATTCGACGTTTGCGTTTGCTCCCATTGTTCCGAGCGGTCATTGGGACAATTCGACGGCATCTTTTTTTTATCGAACGATAGTAGCGCGAATCGATCAGGTTCGCTACGGTCAATACGGACCTATACTGTAGCTTTCGTTGTTCGATACCTGAGGGGCTTTCTCTATCGTTCTATGGTGCGCGCTCACATATACACACACACAAATATACACACACGTATAAATATGTGCTTTTCTGTTGCGTGCCAATACAGTTCTCGGGGTATGTTTACGGTTGGGTGCACCTGTTAAACATTGATTGACTAAATATAAAGGGCCCTCGTGAATACAGTACGAATGTAGATATATAGATTAATTTTCAACAAGGCTCTTAGAAACAACCCTCGACGACTTTCGACATGTGCAATAACGATCGCAATTATTTCAATCGTTATTAACGATACACGAACCCTTCGTGATATTTATTACAAGTTGGAACATATTTGAAGTCGCTCATTGAGATCCGTAATGATTATAAATCACAATACACCCCACCCACCACCCCAATGAATATTTGAAAACCGAATATCGAATTTCAAAGACCATTGAAATGTTGGTCACGTGAACAACACAAAATTCGAGATTACCGTGGTAAAAAATAATACCAAGGTTACGGTGGGTAATAAAAGTTGAATAAACTTTTAGAAATTCTTCTTCCGCACACGTATTCGAGCAGGCAGGTATACGGGGTGAGGTCAGAAGCATTATAGCCGGTGTTCAGAAATCCGAGAGGCAAATCTAGCGAGAGCTCGGTGTATCGTGCGCGCTTTGGTTAATTCATGTGGGTCGAAAAAAAACCCCTCGGGCGAAGCCGGAGAAACTCACACCGAAAAAAGGACCCTCCTGCGGTTCTGAGGCGTGTGCGGCACCACACTCCGATACATATATGTATGTACGAGTAGCGTCGAGAATATCGGCCCCGGCTGTACAGTGAAATATATACCTCCACCCCCTGCGCGCTCCTTTTCACCCATTCTCTTCGCTTATTCGCGACTATTTCCACCTTTCTCGCCTCCCTCTGTCTCTCTTACCTATATTCAACCCCCCAAGCCCACTGCTATTTTTTTAACCTCTTTTATCCCTCGTTTTTCCATTTCTTCTCCCCGACGAAAGTTACGCGCAGTTTTAACGCACGATAAAAATTGCCTTTTCTTCTCCTACCCAACCGCCCCCACCCTCATCTTCCTCTTTGCCCTTTGCGAACCACGTACCCTCTCTGATGCGTCTCCGTATATGCCTCTGCGAGTCCTCCATGTATCTCCACTGTGACCCATAACGCAAAACCTACCACATTCTCACGTCTCTCTTACCCATGTATTTTATCCTTGACTTCTCTCTCGCTATGCCATAGTTTTCCGTTTCTAGGAGCTTTCTTTGAGCGTTTTCATTTTCACTGTTTCTCCGTCTCTTCTTCTCTCCCCCCCCCCCTCTCACTCATGTGCGTACCGAACAGATGGTAACGGAGTGAATTTCATATTTTCTGCTTTCTAACCACGGATTCGTATCGTTGTGGGTGCGAGAGTGTGTTTCATTCCTACCCCTCCAACCTCTTTCTCTCTCTCTCTCTCGCACTCTCTCACTTTTCTATATACACGGGGCATACATAGATTATATACGTCTATTGTATATGTAGTAAACGAACGTGAAATGAAACGGTTGGAAAATGTACGTGTATGTACGTGTAGATAATATATATAGCAGCAAACGTACAGACCGTTCATTTTCGAATTACGTTGCGGCAAGCGTCCTCCTCTCCGCCTCGTCGCCGCCAGCGAATCCCAAAGAAATTCCTTTTTCCTTCTACCCTCCGATCTCCCCCTACCACCTCGCATTTCCAGCAGCAGCATCAAAACGTTTTCCGTGTCTTCCTCTATTTTTCTCTTATGCGCACGCCGCTTTTCCCGCAGCACACGTGGCATCGGTACAGCCGCTGGCTCGGATTCACGTCGTACATATTGATGCCAAAAACACAGGGGACAATCATGGTCGTACATTTTATGCCATATCGCCGGCAAAATTCTCCGGTACACACATATCCGTACGTGTACGTAATTTTTGTGAATCCTTTTTCCTACCCCGAAACATTTCGGGGTAATTTTTTTTTCTTTCGATTTCACGACTGATTGTTCGTTTGGGAGAAAACGTTCATTTCATTCCGTCTTTTTGCGTTTAGGACGAACGTTTCGAGATAACGAGACCGATTCAATTATTTCATCGTCGTTACGGTATCCGTCGATAAATGTGAAAAATACTTATCGATGACGTATTCTTCGCGTTTTCAAAGAATTTGTCAGTACTTGAAGAATTATTTGTATTTTTCGGAAATATTCGGGTTATCGAAGAAGCGACAACGTTTACTGGGATTATCGTTCGACGAAGTTTATATTCGTATGTGATGGTGAGTAACGTTGAACAGTTTTTGATTCACTGGTTAACTTTCGAAAAATTTAATCACGTCGTAGATTAATTATCGCCGAGAATATTCTCGTATCTCAGTCATTGTTACATAAAACAAACTGCGGCATTATGTCGTGAAAATATTTTGTTCTTTTATTAGTCTTATTATTATCATTATTGTTGGAGTTAAACGACTTTTTCGTCCATCCTCGTCGACGTCAGAAAAATTAGCGACAATTCTTTTTACGATCGCGAGAAAGGATTTTTCGTGCATCCGGTGCAGCTTGAAAATGGCAGCGAGCGACGGAAAAAAGACACACCTCTCCCAGGGCACAGGTGCTTCGTCGCGAAAGCGACTTGTGAGAGACGCTTGAAATTCGTTCTTTTCGTCGCGAGCCGCGCTGTGTGCTCACTGTCGTTCTCTCTCCCGCCTCGCCCGGTTATCATGACTTCCGAGATGGGACGGCTCGTAAAATTTACCCGTTATCGTTTATGGCCCTCGCGTACCTCGACGTCGTGCGCGCTCTATTGTTTGTCCTCCTTGCTCTCTTTTCCAAGTCTCAGCGATTCTCTTCATCCAGGCATGGCATACGTTGGCATACCTTGTATTCCAGACCGAAATAAAATTATGCTACGTTCGTAAATCAGGAATGATTTAATAAATTATCGATTTTACAAAACAATTGTCGATAAGAACGAACGATAAGAAAAATACGTACGATAAGACGTCCATTTGAAACATTTAACGCCATTGGCGTTAAATGTTTACCCCATTTACCTTCGTAAGGGAACGAAATCGAAATAAAACACTTCCGAAAGGGCAAGGGTATCAAAATAAATGAAATATCGAGCAATCTTTTCGATTGGTCGTATATAAGCGAATGGTTTCTTTTTTTCGTGCTGCTCAGCATTGCCCGTGGCGTCAACCCCGCGCACGTACATACGCACATACACACGCTTACATACAGAAACACGTTCATACTATAACCAAGGCAATACTTATGTTATTTTACGAGGAACGAAAATGCTTCGACGAATGACGCACTTTCAAGTGAACCAAAACACGCGATTCTCCTACGCGTGAATTCCTTCTTCTGACTAGTGTCCTCGATGCCTGGATGTACGTTTATAGCCTCTCGATTTTTATTGCCCACCTCAACGATAGAAACACGCGCACACGCACACACAAACGTATATACTGCGAATATACGCGAGTTGCATAATTCAAGGAGAGAGTTGTTAACGCTTATCGATCGACCACTTCGTCCAGCACTCGAACTCGTCAGTTTGAAACTCTGATATACCGATGGACGAATGAGAAGGAAATACAGCGCGAGGAAATGACAGGATAAAAGAAGATTCGTTCGATGATTTATCGACGATTTATCGCGCGAGGAACAACAATTTTATCGAGGAGTGAAATATAACGAGCATATAATTTTCGATGTATAAAAAATATATAGAACAATCGACATTATTTTAATCAAAGATCGACTTTCACACGGATAATACATTGATTGATTTGATAAATATTTTGACGGTTGTTTTTTCTTCAGATATCGAGTAATAGTCAACTATATCTGGATACAGAAAATACCAAGATACTTGGTGTTCGTACGCGCAATAATGTTTTTTTTAATTGTCCTGGGTTGAAAATTGGTCGAGATATTAATTCGCAAAGTTTGGAGGTTCGATTAATTTCATCAAGCCCCTTGTGATTGAGTGATCAGAAAAATTGATTCTCTTTTACCCCGTCGACCCGTCGTTCGTTCATTAATATTTATTTTCTCAAGATACATACAAGAGACATACAAAAAATTATGAAAAAAGCTCTGAGCGGGGCTCGAACCCGCAGACTCAGCATTTATTTGTTGGGCTTTCGATGGCATTGTTGGCTTATAGCTCAAGCTGTCAAACTTTGCGAATTAATATCTCGTTCAATCTTCATCGCAGGGCAATTTAAACAAAGCCGTTTTGCTTGTACTGACGCCAATCACCTAGGTATTTTCTGCGTCTAGATAGTTGCCTAACACCCTGTATATGTAAATATCCTACATTTTTCAGTATCATCGAGTGCCTAGAGATGTCACTGACCTTATCAAAGAGTCTGAAAATATTTGTGTGTTTACGATGTAATTTGCTTTCATTTCTTCAAATACAATAGTACAGATCGATGACGATGTCATCGGACATGTTACGTTCGACAATATGCCGTCGCTAGATATTTCGTTAGATGTTAAGGAGTAAGGGGAACGCAAGGGATTATCGTGAGCGTTAGATTAGATCAAAGCCCCAATGGGGAAATCGTGATTTTCCGTTTATGCTCTGGGGCCTCTCTAATACAGACGAAACGAGCGCGTGCCAGTCAAGCACAGTGGCCTAGTGTACAAGCAACAGCATAGAGCTTTCATCATATAAGCCTGACACCATAGAGCGAGAGGGAGAGGAACGGACAGCGTCAATGTCCGAGAGTTTGATGTACCAGGTGCAACAGACCACGCTGTTATAGACGAAGGCCACACGGGATTGCTGGCTTCGGAGTTGGAATCTTCGCCCCACTGTCCCTTTGCAAACCGGGGATTTAACGAGATACGACAGTGACGTACTCACCGCAAGGACCCAGATGCTTAACCCTTGTGTTCTTCCGTCCTTGACAGCTCGCATGTCGCAGTTGACAGTGGTTAGTGTAGGTAACGTCGTCGGAACCGCAAACCTCCGCTGTACTCGTAGGGCACTCAACGGGACACTGACACTGGGCACGACCGCTTTCTGATACGACGCATATAGCACCCCAGGCGCAATATGTTTTTTCGCAGGGTTCTGAAACATTGAAATTAAAATATTCATTAGATGGATTAAAAATATATATTTTTTTTTCGTTTAATTGTTATTTATAACAGACTCGTTGGTATCTTCCAGCGACCTTGAGTTAAGCGATGATCGATGATCATTTAGCTAGAAAAAAATTCCCTATCAACGCATGTAAAATTCGTTATGGCAATTATTATTAAGTTCGTGATTCAAGGACTCGTCGAGAAATCTTTGCTCGTCGTCGTGGTTATATTTTTTTAGGGTTCGCCTGATAATCACGTCGGATTCGTTATCTATCTGTCTTTCTTTCCTCCATCTTTCTCATCTCGACAATCTTAGGGTCGCCTTGAACGAGTGCCAGAGACTTTTCTCATGCCGCTCGAGCCACGAAGCTAAGCTCGGGGCACCGGAGAATCTGTGCCCCCGAGGATAATCCTCGGGCACTACGATCATTAATATAGCGAACCAGTTGATCCGACGAAAAAATCACCCGACTTTCGTCCGGTCTTGGTCAATCGCTTTTGGGACAGAGCACGCTTGTTTTTTCTTCGTCTTTTTTCCCTCTTTCTCTCATCCCGAACTTTTTCTTCGTCTCATTCTCTTCCGCTTTTTCGAGAGTCTTTCGAGACTCTTTCAAGGAGATCAGTGAGCCAGAATTGGGAACGTTTTTCTCTTCTCTTTTCCACTCGCTGTCCTGAGGTCATTAGAACGCTTCGACGATGAAGAGAAAAACGACAGCTGTTTTAGAGACTTTCGTATTTTTTTCGTATCTGAAGTACGAGAGCGTTTCGAGGCCCTTAATTATCTTCGATCAATGTACTTTTATGTTACTATTAAAAGTTTACTATATTGCGCCATATTACCGATTTATTTGTCGTTGCTGTTTTGCTTCAACGAAAGAAATTGAAACAAATAAAAGCGATACGGTGTTATTTCATCATTTTTTTAAACGAATCTACAAATCCCGTTCAAACGTTCCCCTTTAAAAAATTAAATGCGTCAGCAAAAATATAAAGTCAGAACCTCGACATGCCACTTCTCAATTATTCATACACGCGATTAACCCTTCGCCCTACAACCATGTGTGAGTCTCGTGATCAGGTAATCGGACTAAAAATGACTATCTATCACGAGCCTGGCTCTCGGTGCGTCGGTCGGGCACAACGTAAACAACACCTACCACGCGCGTGTTTTGTTCATAAGTTGTGTGCAATTGATACAACTTAGAACGCTTTGTCGAACCGTGGAACGCCTCGACGCCTGGGCGCTCTTGTTTTTATTCCTAGCAGGTCCTATTGAATCTTAAATCCTAGGGTAAGGGGTTAAGTTTGATAAGGACATACCAATATCCACGTAAATCTCGTCTTTCATCGTTGCCCCTAATTCCGCGAGCTTTTTTTATTCCTGTGCTTTCTGAGCCGGATGTGTATGATACGAACGAGGTTAAGTCTCCTTCTGGCAAAGCGCCTTCCTGTGATATAATCAGAGTTGTACGAGCTGTCGCCATATTTCACGTACTTTACAACGGAGCGAGGGGTTGTACGGTGTACGACCGCCGCCAACGACCAGCGTTGTACAGCGGCAAAGGCAGAGTTCACGAAGAGAGTCGTGCGGATGAAACACAGAGAGAGAGAGAGAGAGAGCGAGAAAGAGCAAGAGAGAGAGAGAGAGAGAGAGAGAGAGAGCGTGACGGAGTGGGGGAAGAGAGTCGCCAACATTTTACTGCGTTCGTGGTAAACACGACTGGCCAGCTGTTAGTAGTCTAAGTAGTAACGCGCCGTTCGTGGTCCGGCACTTACTCGTTACACGCGGACGAGGTCAACGCTCCCTTCGTAGTTGTTACATCATTGTTCTCTTCATTCGAAACCATACACGAGTTTTCTCAGAACACACCAACTGTCGAACAACTAACATTGTAAAATATTCATTAGGTGGCAAAAAAGTGAATATTTGTTTCCTGCCACTTTTTCACCCAATGATTTTCTAAAAAAAATGAAACTATAAACAATATGCGTTGTCCTACTTTTCTTTTGTTTATATCGAATTAAATTTGGAATTAGTTTCGTCAAGCGATGATTCGTGAGAATGAATTCGAATAACATGGTCGTAACTGGTGGTCACAACCCTTAATCGAAACTTCGATGGTTCCTCGTTTTTTAGCCATTATCCCGGAGTAAAATTTGATCCCGGATATATGGACCATATCTCCGGCATGCTAAGTACGTTACTTGTGCATTCTACAAAATGAAATGAAAATTCCTGGCGGCTGTCATGGAAGGAAGAAAATGTCAGGGTATCCCAAGCATCAAAATGTGATTCATGCGAACCGTCAATGTCGAGCATAGGGGCGCGTCACGAGAGGAATAACCACCGGGAACGATCGCAAGCGGGTTCTCGCTCGGTGAATTTACTGCGATACCTATATATTTCACTCTACTCGGGGCCTTTTTATGTGAGGTTAATATATATATGTATGTGTATGTCTCGCAAAAACGTCGGTTTTAATTTAATACTTTCCGAAGGAAAACGTGGGCCTGGTATACGTTAAAACATGTATGTATTATTATTAAATGACAATATTCAGACAACTTTCTCAGTCACGCCCTCTCTTCTCCCATTTATCATTGTTCATACACCGGAATTCTGTTCGTCAACCGCGTCCTATTTTCAACCGAATCTGAAACATTATTATCCAAGTGTCAAAAAATGGTACTGTCGTAATTGGATTTAATTAATTTTAAAGCATCTTCGTTGAAAAATCGGGAAAGAAATGGCGAGCTGTTCGTATAGTGTAACAGCCGCAAGTGGTAACAGTGCGTATCCAGTCAGACGTGCTCCATTACCCATATATTTGACATTACCCATCCTGTCTCTTCAACTACCGAATATTTTGAGCGGAAAACTTTTGTTCACGACGATGCAATAATTGTCACGAGTTTGGTGACTTTATGAGTGGAGGAAAGGGGGAAGGGCGGTGATAACATAGTCGAATGTGCGTAAATGCGATAAAAATAAAAGCCCTGTATAAAATGGACAAAATATTATGGCGATAATGTTGAAGAAGACAGAATCGAACTCAATATCGAAGCGACAGCTGCACATCGCTTCGTTGATGGAATGGAAGCCATAAACTTCATCGCGAGAGTGACTGAAGAAAGAATAAAATTGTACATTACGTACAAAATACGTCGACAGTAGTATTACGTCTTATGGAGATCGTACATGAGATTGATGTACGAGTGTATAAAATTCATCAGTTGCTAGGAAAAATTTATTTATCGGCGACTCGTCTCCTCGAGTAGTAACACTCTATAATGTGTACAGTACGTGTGTTTTTGGTAAGTCAAGTGTCCGAGTACATATTTACGTGTGTTTCTCTGAATGTGTGTGTATTTATAAATGCTGGAATCCTGAGTATTTACAAAGGTCTCCGTATTCGCGTATACTCGAAACGTGGAAAACACAGCAAGGATATACCGCTAAGAGACGCGAATAAACGGGAAAACTGGAAGGGAGAAAGAGAGAAGGAAAGGGTGAGAGATAGGAGTAGAGAGGGCACAGGACATTTCGCACGAACGTTTAACGAGGTCATAACCCTCTCATACTTTGTGTATCTCCTCATTTTTACGATCATTTTAAAAGCACGTCCAGCGTTTATAGCTGGCTGAGTTTGCCTTCACGTACAGAGACACTCCGGTAAACACGCTCGTGTGACAATCCCCATTCGGCTCAAAGAACTTTTGTACTGTGCGTCTCTCGGTTACACGGAAAAAATGAAGAACGAGGGTTGAAAGACCTCTACAATATTGATCAGCATTATGTGAATGACATTCATTTGAAATTATTCATATGGCAAAATAATGATGTAGAATTCTTTAAACTATTTTTTTCACATTAATTAATGGGTTTTAATTATGTCCCTAAGTCCTTTTGGTCCAAAGTCTGGTAAATGTGTGTCAGAAGAGTTAACTGAACGTATTTTCTTTTCATACGAGACGACCGTGTTACGGTATTCAGCCGCGGGCTAAAAACGTGATAAACCGAGTTAAGTAGATCGTCTCCCTGCTTCCCAATGTTTGCTTCTAGGATTTATTTAATCCGTCTATTTCATTCTCTTTTTTGTATGATATTTTATTCGAAAGGATAATACATAAAATAGAAGTCTGGAATGAAACGACGGCTTTATAACCCACGTAACATTTTTCCTCGATGATTGTGATATTGAAAGAAAAAAAAGAAACATATAAACATAGTAGTAGTAGATCGTTATTTTATGAAAAGCGAGCAAGCGGAACGAGCCGGAGAAAGTTGAAATAACCGAACAGTCGCGAAGAAAAAACCTCGAGCACATTTCTTCATCCGTAGTAGCACACTCGGGGGAGACGAGGCACAAGTAGAAAGAGTTCGTGATTGGTCAGACCATAACCTGAATTTACTTATATGAACTTCCTGCGCCATACCACTCGGCTTATACTGAAAGAATCAAGTTAAAATTAGATTCTGAAAGTCTATATATACGTTTAAAATTAGTTTAACCGCGAAAACGCTTGCTCGATTCTTAAAGTTTTACGTAATTTAGCCGCTTGACCTTATGGTTTTTTAAATTCTCGACGATAAATACGAATTTATCGAGTGCAAAATGTTTATAATTATAAATTAATTATGCGAACGAAAAAAATGAGACTCTTTTTACCCTCGGTGCCCGTACTACTCACGTAATATTACGTGTGTAGTGTTGAAACTTATAACTGTGTGTGCATGTGTAAGTGTGTGTGATAGCGAGTTTTTCGTTGCTTCTTTACCGTTTGCGACCGTCATCCGTCATGATCCGTCTTGTCCGGTGGTCGTGCTTTGCAATTACTTATCTCCGTTGAGTAAGAAAAATTAGGGGGCTTGGAGGTCGAGAAAAAGATCAAGGAAAGCTGCGAGCAGTGTCCAACGGATGCGGAAGAAAAACGAAACGATGCACTACCCCTCCGCCCGCTCACTTCCACTCTCTCTTTTTTTCTCGAGCTTCATAAATTGATTCGTCCGCCAAAGTTTTAGAATTTCTTTAACTCGAAGTGTTCTATTCGTACTTTGTTTTTTTTCATTATATTCTTCATCGTTCACCCTCTAGAGAAAGCAAAATCTCCATAGCGATAATGATTTTGTAGAAGACGAGAAAACTATAAGTACCTATCACGATGGAATTGGATGTAATAATTCCCTCACAATGCTGACACTGATGCAGCGACGGTGATCAATTTAAAAAGGTTCCAGCCCTCAATGTCTTGGATGGGATTCGAGTAGGAGAGTAGAGTTCCATTACTCCGGCGGAAATGAAAGAAATTTTATTACGAGAACACGATTTTTATTTGTTCCATTAGCTGATGGATATATTTTTCATCCCTTCGTTATTGGCTATTTTTATAAAAAACACAAGAGAGATCGGTAGAGAGTTCGATCGTATGAATCGTTGTACGAAAAACTCAACTTTGCGATTATTCCATTTTTTGTATGCATTGACAATACACTCGTAAAAAAGTGGATACGATTAGTCATTCAACCCCTTACCAGTCATTTAAGAATATTGATCTGTCCGAATTAATTTATCGAAAATTAGATTATGTTTATATCGAAATATGTGGTGTAGTTCGTACCACGATAAAGAACTTTTTGTACAGGTTCGACGAGGTCTCTCACTCGAATTTCCAATTGAAGTCAGCATCGCGATACAACTCCGAGGAGTTTTCACTCTCCTTCTATATCCTTCCGGGTTTGGAGAAGGACACGAAACAGGAGACGTTATAGACTGTATAACGCGTTGGTGTTGCGCGAGTTGCTTCGCGGGACGAGTTTGCGGCTAGCCGAGGGTGGAGAATGTAGGCACGAGCATGCGACGATGGGTTAGAAGTAGTCGGGCGTTCTAATTTACCCGGTAGACCCACACTAAACACAAAGGACTACTGCTATAGTTTATCGCGGAGGTTGCCCGACTACTACTACCTTTCGCTCCTTTGCACCCTTCCGCTGCAACCCTAGTACCACAATTTGGTCTTCGTCGTCTCGGTCCGTCTGTCGTGTACAATTCCACGCCTTCGAAGATCGTGAATCTCAAATAGAAACTCGCGGTCACCGCGAAATGCTTCGACGCCAACGAACTCGCTAGCCCCGAAGCTATTTGACGAAAATTTCATCGACGTGTTATCAAGAAATACTTACAAATTGCGACTCTCGTTTTTTTCGATATTCCTTTAACTCGCAACAAAATTATGCAGATTGTTATCCGGAAAAATTGTTTCTGACTCGCTAGTCAAAGATCTCGACGTAAAAATATTTTTAGATAGTTATCAACGTGAATAATTAAACATAATGATTTATGAGAAAAACTTCGTCTCTTGTAATTTTCTTTTTCACTATGTTGCTACACCATTATTGAGCCTACGGAAAATAATTACGAAACGTATTTAACTCGCTCGGTGTTTCGCACAACCACGCTCGTAGATAATGTGATACAGGGAAAAAGAAATGTTATCGTTGAAAGTCTTTCGTGTACGCGCTTCGGGTGTTAACTCGCTCCTGTTCCCAGCTACGAAAACAAGTCACTCGAACTCCATAATTTTCATCCATAAAGAAACGCCAATTACTTCCAGTATTTCTCTAAACACTATTACGGTAGAAATCGAGTAAGGCGCGTTCGGAGTTGGGTATAATGAGAAAAGGGCGAAGCGATATAACGAAGCTTTCCACTGTTGGATGTTACATTGAAGTTAGTAGTGCCGGAGGGGGGATGGCTCTGGCGGATTTCAACACGCCACCGCCAGACAGCCGGATTGTCAGTACTTTTACAGCTGGCCTCGTTTGTAATGCCTCTGCTGCAGCTTGATCTAAACACAGACGAGCACTGGCTACAAGGGAATGTAATTATTTCGCATAGCACTTGATTAGAGTTCTCTCCTCCTCCCCAACTCTAGCTCGACCCCCCTTGGGCTAAAATGTCAGTGTATACATGCATGAGTGTATACCATGTAGCATTTGCACGTATTCCATATATATATTTTACATATTAATTAGGATCAAGATCACTTTGGACACTTTCGACAATACTCGAAAATATTATAAAACTATTAATGATTATACAAAGTACATTTTTTTTTGAAAATTCACAAATTTTCAAACTCTTTCCTTTTCGAATATTACGTTCATATACATTATTCCCCAAATCACTGTTGCAAAAATAAATCTTCAATCATATCTAAGTCTCAAATCAGGCGGTAAATTGAACGACCGAGTTACCGAGCGAAACAAATAAGAAACGATGATAGTTCGATAATTCAATTTCTCGTCAATTGATTTGAGTTAGGCACCGACCAACCGATGAATTCTCGCCCGGACGGTGTGTACTGTATACGTATATAAACGTATATACATGCATGTAGTTGCTTCGAGAGGTTCAGATCGAATCGAAAGTGGTTGGCATCCACATCGACTCGGCAGTAGTAGTGGCCCGTTAGAGTCAGACAATACGAGAGATACGTTCTCTTTCTATATATATGTGTATATGTGTATAGTGGTAACACAGCCGGCTAGGATAAGTGCTATGGTACTCGACACAAGCTCGAAAAGGGGCGAAACCTAATTAGCAACAGTTCGACGATCGAGTGAGTCCTGTACCATACACGTAGATAACGCGAGATAGCTACGAGGAAAGAAGACCTCTAACTGGAGGTTTGAAGAGGATGGTTAACAAGGAAAAGGGGTGTATGGAGAGGAGAATAAATGAATTATTGTGGGAACTAGGTAGCGTTAAATCGGAGACTAAATATATACACTTATATCGACGAAATCCGCTTAAACTGATTTTTCAATTACATTTCCAGATGTTGCAATTGCTATTTCTATTATCTATTTCCTATTAAACACTGAACAGTAATGCAAACCATTGACTCGATCTATCAAGTTTTATTTTGATCGGTAAATTATCCATACAAACTTGAACGAAATGAATACAATACATTTCTATATGTTTTATAAAATCACTTAATTTTATAAATTTTTACGATTTTATTTCAATTTTTATTTAACTTAAATTTTATTTCAATTTTTTAAGGACTATTAAATTTCGTTAATACTGTTCCATGCCACACCTCTTTGAATCGCAATTTTGCAGTTTCAAACTCTGCGTCAGAGCCACAAGAATATAGATATTGGGATGACACGAGTGCAACTCACTAGATCTCTCGATATCTCTTTATCGACTCGCTGTCAATATAATAACAACAAAGATAAAATCTTCTACTTAAAAAGAAGATATTTTCACGTTTTCGTTAAATTCAACGAAAATGTAGAATATCGTAATTTTAATATTTTTTAATATTTCGTAACCCTAACCGATGGGTGAAATGTAATATATTTTACAATTTCTTATTTATAAAAATATTTATACTATAAACATATTCTCGCGACTCATTTTATTTTTTTCTGGTGTTCGTAGATCCACAAGTGTTGAAGCGCGCATCTGATAATTGTTCTTAGTATTCTTAATGTTGTTAATATTCTATTATCTCCGGGTTGCATAATCTGCGATAATTGTATGCTTACACATACCTACATTGTTCTGCATACTACTTCACTTTATCTACGGTTCTCCAAAGTTTTCCACAGTTCTACCGTAAGCCAGTAACTAGATCTTTCCAGTACACGTTTAAATATCTATGTATAAGCTTGTGATAATTTGCTCCTGGGTCGGTCGCAAGGTACTTCTCGTTCCCTGCAACCTGCATGCCTTGGCTGTACCATAATCAAAGGTCTTCGCCAAGATAAACCATCAGCATTCACGTAGATATTAGAAGTCTCTTCCACTTTCCCAAACCTCTCTCTGTCTCTCTTTCTCTCCACACTCCTGCTATTGTCTTTCTCGGAAATAAGGGCTTACGATCTCGTCACTGCTTTTGGATATAAGCCGAACAGTCTGCTTTAGACAGGCTTCTCCGATAACCGCCAATTAATACCTGAACTTCGCATTATTCTAACTTTGATGTTTCCATACGTATGTGTATGTCGGTGCTTGTGTCTAACGAGGATCGTATGCAGAAAATGAGTATATGGAAAATACTGGATATACGTCAGACGCAAGACTCGCGGATAACGTATTTTAATTTCATGAAAACATGGAGTTTTGTATTTTCATAATAAATTTTAACTGGTCTACCTAATTAGTCGTACGAAGCTATCAAGTGTAATTCCCATGCTTTATTTTTCAGCAATTGTTTTGAAAGTAAATCAAAAACGTTTTTATAGTATTTGCAAAAAATTCTTTTCGCAAAAACGCTTTTTCATTTTGTTTGCTATGATATTCATATCAACGTATGAGATGTATTCATGAGAAAAATATTGTCGCATTTTTACAATCATGATTTTCATTGCATAGAAAGATAGAACGCGCCTACGGATTACCCGGATGCTTGGCGTCAATATGCTTGAGCGTAATTTAAACACGTGTGCTACTCAGCGGGAATGAAGAAAGCGAGAGAGAGAGAGAGAGAGTGAGACAGCGCATGAGTCGATAAAACTACCTTTGACGTTTCACCCTGTAAAGCTCCTAGACACGAGGTGAAAGCTGCTAAGCCATACTTTCTTGATTCGTAATAGGATTAGAAAATTGAGTTTCCATCAAATCCACGAAGATAGGGATGAAATCTTGCTACGAGTACGCTGTAACGAACTTCACTTTCATAAATTATTTACTTTATCAATATTCGCGAGAGTTTTCGATAAGCCCGAGTATCCGTTTCATTTTAACAAAATTTGCATGTTCAAATCTTAATTTCATTAAACGTCTCAGTATATTTTTTTCTACATTTATGTTATGAACATATTCACGTTTTGGCACAGCGAATCACCACTCGCGAAATATTTCATTCGTTGATTGAATCAACGTTATAATTCTTATCGCGTTGTAGGCCAATTTATTTCTTTAACCTCGTACTCGGACCTCGCAAAAACTACGAAGCTGTAAGTACCGAACATTCAATTATCAGAGGGAGCGCTATCCAATATGAGTCTGTTTGAGAGTTTCGGAAGTCATGGCAGAGGGCGGTGAGACGGCTGTTCGTAGAAATTTCGCGACTGTACGAGTGTAGCAATTAAATGCCATGGCTCTTTCCCGTCTATTCGCAAAATTACAACGTTCGTAACAAGAACGTCGTGCCCGGAAACAGTTTATGTACCAGGTATAAATGTTAAGCTGTATACACATACTTTGCTTTTCATAGTCCGACACGAGGCGTGGTCCTGATTATAGCCGGTACCTACTCCCGCACGGTAGAGTCCGCAGTTGAGTGTACATGGAGGGGGGCGAGCTGGTAAGCGATGAAGTTGAACGCTGACTGGATCGTACCAGGGTTATAAAAGAAATTACGGAAGTAGTTAAAGCGATACGTGAATTATTACGATAATTAATCGATAGTTCCTTATCATAAGCATATCTCGATTGTGGCGACATAAAAATAATAAAATCGACCGAAACAATCGTGTAAAGGACTCGGTTAACCGACATTACCATTGTGGCCATAGGCCTTATTAATTAACGCATATAATGCACGTTCCGTTTTGCTATATTCTACACGAACATTTATATATATATCGATACGATTGCGTAACGTCGATAACGCCTGACAGCTGAGCCGTAACCCGTAATTGAGCGGTCTCCGATACGACTATTGAATCGGATACCGAACTCGCTAATAATTCCGATAACGCGGTGTTAACCGAGCTACGGCGAGAAGAGCGGAAGGGGAGGAAGTACTGCGGCTGAAGGCATATCCTTGGGCCGGCATCGATGCTATATGTAATTAAACGATCCCGAAGTTCAATCAACGAGCGAACGAATATGGCGTTTATCGATCTATGCCAATGGGTATACGCAGCGAGCATATAAATATGCATATATATATTGTGTTTAAATTTCTCAGGGGTATGTTCTAAAAAAATCATTAGAGCGTGACAGCTTGCACATCGTAATATATAAAATAACACGATTGACAATTGCTCACGAATAATAATTCATATTTTACTTTGTTTAATCAATCGGTAAATAAACTTTATTTCAATCTACCGATTAATAAAATGTCATAAAATTGAGTATCGTCGAGACATTTAATCAGCCTATATCGTACAAGCATGCAGCATGGTAGAGTCGAACTGTAGAGTTGTATTAGATCTCTCGTTGTACTCTGTATACGTTTAGCACTCGATTTCCCAGCCACGAACAATATTATCAGATCAGGCAGGCAGGAACCACTAATCAGGCGGTTTCCACTTAATTTGCCGGGGTAATTAACCGTCTCATTCGTTCCAGGTGCGCGTCGTCTCGACATCGGCCAGAATGCATATTCTCTTCCCCTCTCTCCACCTACTTCGATGAGAGACCCCCTAACTCAGTCGTCTCGCCAGAACCAAATCCAAACTAAACCTAAGCCCCGGGTCCTCCATTATAATGCACGGAGGCCTATTGTGTCCGAGAAATCCGCGAGGACCGTACCGCTTATGCTGTATATAGTATAACGTATATAACACTGCTGCAACGCAAACCGCATTTGCCTGAGAGTGTCCAGACAGAGAGCCATGCTGCCAGAGGCGCCACAGGTTCGCTTCCATGGAATATTTCACGTCTAAATACGCAATGATATTCCCTCGATGAATAACAATTTTTTTTTCTCGTTCACATCAATTCTCATCTTTATCATCTGGCACGAATACTATTTCTCGTAAGATAGTTTGCGATAGTTAATTTTTACAAAAAAGAACAAAATTGAACCGAAATCGTATCGTTAATTTTGGAAGTAGAGAGACAGGATTAATAAGCGAGAGAATCTCCTCGGAAATATAAAATGTTCTGTCCGCGACGTGAAAAAAATGTATACTCGTTCTCTTTTATGAAATGAGTCAAACGTGGCCCAAAAGCGTTTTCAGTGTAAACGAAAAAAAAAGAAATTCACAGTGCCGTGCTCCCGTCACCTCGGCAAACGTTTACTGTGTTAAGGCCGGCGAACCAAGCGAAAAACCTCGCCGAAGAAAAGTGAGACACCGGGAGATATAACGTCGGGAGGATTTATTTGGGATAAACGGAACGAAGCCGGCGTACTTGGCAGAGCTTTTCCATCTTTTGAATCTCATCATTTATTTTTCAAACGGGTTTGCGTATATATATGCATAGATGGATATATATTTATCTATATATATATATATATGTGTGTGTGTGTGTGGGTGTGTAAAAGTGACACGCCCTCGTGCTCGAGGTAGTAGAGTTTCGCGAAAGCGCAAGAAGATTGCGGAGATAATATAAGCGGTGAGTAGAAAACTGTTGCCCTCTCCGCATGTAGGGACGACTAAGAAGACACGCTGGAGACTATACGTTCCGGTGATGTTGCAATGAAAAAATGAAGAGATTTTTCACCTCGAGTGCTCTCGCGAGACGCCCTAGCGTACATATACGCACTGGTCGTGCACGTTTTCGTGTAATGTCCTTGCGTGACGATCCGTAAGAGGAAATTGCCATGGAGTTTTCAAAATACAAATTGAAATATTATAATAACGTTTTTTTTCGCATTCTCGGTTTAATTCGTTAAGAAATATGATGTCGCTTTAAAATCGTACAAGTGGTCAGTATCATCTTAGTTGATAATTAATACCTTTTTCGTCAGTTAGTTTTTTTTTAACTTGCATGAGGATCTTTAACGAATTCATCGAAAAACTAAAACGAGCTTTTATTCAATTCCGAGATGCATAAAAACTCGCAGGCAGCTGTTATTCCGTGATTCTGTCAACTCTATCGTAGCCACCGGTATCCTTAAAAGTTTTGTTCCAGCAGACTTTACGACTTCTGTGTTTACCAGCGATAGTAACACGGCTTAAATAGCCCGCGTATACTCTGTCACAAATACAAACACCAGCAGCATACACTTTGCAACGCTTTGGCGTACGTGATATTTCTTCTGGCGACACACACTGTTCACCACGTAATTTGCGCCCTCGCCTCTCCGCGTTATGACCCGAAGGAGGGAAGTTTCATATAAAAAAACGTACCACGACGCATAGGAGAACCAAGTATGACAGAGGACACAAGGATGGCCGGATGGGGCAAGAGAAAGAGGACGGTGGAAGGAGGGAAAATAAACGAGTAGCGGAAATGAGAGAGTGGGAGCCAGGGAGCTTTCAAAATAAGCGTTCTCTGGGTTTAGACGCTGGGCCTGAGCTTTAGTATGCTCCAAGCTCAGTAGACAACCTACGTCAGGGAAAACAATGACGACGCTTGCCTAGAGTCATTGACCTGTATTTTTCTGTCCCCGGTAACAAGCACATTTGCACAGTATTTATTCAATCAAAAATTCATTCAACCAGCTTCCGTACCAATGGACCAGAAGTTGTACGACCAAGTCTCGTGTTATCTGAACTATTATTTCACGTAACAGCGTTTTCTGGTAGTCGATAAAAGTTCATTCCGTGCCACGAGAAATTGCGCCGTCACGATGTTACCCCCACCCGGTTTTAATATTATCAGGGTGTGTTTCCCCCTGCGTTACCCACTCTCGCACACCGTGCTATCATAATTATGAACGCTGTGGGTGGGTGTTCTTCGCGAATGTAAAACGTGGCAAAGCCACTGCAGTGTCGTTCGTCTTCCTCGTGGTGTGGACGCCAGCCTAGCCCAGCCTGAACTACCTCGAATCCTCTTGGCATATAAATGTATATATGTATACGCAACCTGAATTACTACGAATAAAGTTCTTAATCTTAATAAACTTCAAGACGCTGCGCCTCCCTCCTACATCGCTCGGCCTTCCTTCCGCGCCGAGATCTTGCGTGAACCACCACCCTTGTCAGCCTGAGAAGCAACGCTACTACCACCAAAGATCATCTTCTTGCGGTACAAACCCCCACCCCTTGTTCCTTAGTTCTTTCGGACTACGTAGTGTTCACCAGAACGCGAAATCGACCCAACGAAATTTTCGTTAACGCGAAATACAGTGATTTTTTTCCTCTTCGTCATTTTGTACATTATGATAATGCGGCTAATGGAGGATGGAATCAAGATAATTATCGTTTTTTGCGAAAGAATTTGACCATCGTTTTCATTAAAACCGTGAATTTTGGAATGTTGATCGTGTCGCTCGCAGCGTTGCATAACAGAATATTCGTATGAATTCTCGAATGAATTCCAGAACAGCTGTATTATGGTATCTATGGGTACCTACGGCCTGCAAATAACCGAGAGAGAGAGATGGAGAGAATCAGCAGCATGCAAGTAACAAACTCGTGTCAACACTGTTATGAACATTCCTGTGCGTTCGAGGAAACAAAGAGGAAACATAACCGTAATGTGACGTGTATAGCAATGTACGCGCAGAGTCCAGGTTTGTTCGCGATTTGATAGTTTGGTTGATTGTCGTTGCAACTTTCCGATGTTCTGCCACGAGGTTCTCTCTTACTAAGGATAATAGTTATCGCCAAAAAATTTTGGAAATCCAAAAGCAAATCTTTCGCAGAAATTTACCAAAGGTATTTTGAAGTCGCGGAAAGGGAAGTAGTTACTGCGGGAATAGCTCCTCAAATGTAATAAATCCTCGGAATTCGCTTTATTATGACGATAAAATTTCCTTACGATCCAACTTCTTGTTCAAATATTGATGATGAGCATTTTCATTTTGCATGGAATTCTCCGGTACGGTTCATTCGAGCGTTTATCCGTAGATTTTCGAGTACTTCGAGATGCTAAGATTTTTCTCGTATTTTCTTGTTTTTTGTCCTTACGATGCGTATCCGGGAGAAATTTCGTGGAAGCTGGTATTTTCAGTTTACGAGGATGAAATTCTCTCGCCATGTACCTCACCACCTTTTGGATGCCGTATCTCCGATCATGCACCGAGCTGTGAGACTAGAATACGGTTGCCGATGTAAACTATCCAACGAGAGACCGAGGAAAAGGTATCCTTCTCCTGTGTTTTAGCAATTTAATATTATATAGCTGGTATAAAAGTGAGATGGGAAATAACAGCGTTGCTGGGAATGCTTCTTCTCTGGGAGTACTCGAAATAAAGAGAAAAGGGTGGAAATGAAAAGCTTGAACGATTTGAGCGAGAGACGCGGGGACTGGGATTACAAAATCTTTATGAAAAGAGTGCAGATGGATAAAGTTGTAAAACTAGCCATCAGCTGAGTCGGTCAATTAATTGATTTTCCCTACTAATTAATTTTCTCGCATCAGTGCGCCTAAAGGCTCATCGATGAGTTACCCAAGACCCATGATCATAGTCACAGACATATTAGTGGAAGCTCTTCGTTCAATCCTCGTAATGTGCACATGGACAATGCATAGTGATGTATTCAGAATCCTCCAGGCAACATCAAAGCTCGGCTTGCACTTGCGCCTCGAGGTCTTGTGCGTAAGGCTATCAACAGGCTTCAATATGAACACATCTAATGACGATCAATTAGTATAATGTACGAAATTGAACCATGTTTCTAGTTAATCCCGTTTATGCTTACCTGGTGACCAAATAGAGATTATTCGGATCATTTATATATATAGAGAGATATACCCTTTTCCCCTTGAAATAAGCTCATCTCCGATGATATTCTTAAGACATGGGATACAATAGTACTTTTCCGAATGGTTCAATAGTTTGAATCGATTCAATAGTTGATGACATGTGCCGAATGTTATCATTATCGGTTATTTTATCGTCGGCCTATATCGAATTAAGCTCTGCTCATATGGAATAAACTGAAAAAGGGAGCGGGGGGGAGGGTGGAGAGAAAGAGAGAGAAAACTACTGATGCTCTTGTAAGATCCTTGAGTTGCTGAATTGATTTTCAACGAAGCAACTGTTAAAAAAGAATCAAAGAGCCATAAGATGATATAACCTCTGGCCTGCCTCATCTATGTACTTACAGTGCACGGACTTCAGAACGTTAGCAATCGGTACAAAGGCAAATTCCATTATCCGGTTAAGTGGGTTACTTCTCGGTGAGTGGTTTCCAAGTACCGTAAGATATATATGTATACGGAATAGAGGAAGAGAATTTCACCGGCCAACCCGAGAGACAGAGATGGTAGGATGACTGCGAAACCCTGGAATTTTGGTAACCACAGCCGTGCACTCCGACCGTTAATTGCGACGGAAAATTAATTACTTTTGACCCTATTCCTCGCTTCATATTCCTCTTTGCAGTAATCGATCATGTGGCGTAAACGTGATTGTAGGTTTTCGTGAATAAACATATTCGAAAATATCGAGGAAAGAACTGTCGATGGTCGCCGGAGAACACTGTTTTGCGATGAGCAATATTTTGTCTATTTGGTTCTATTTGCTATAATCGGAATTTTTCAGTTATCTCACAATCTGTTTTTTTTCAATTACTCCTAGCAGAATTATTTCGACCAGAATAATTTCCAATCCTCTCAATTGAGTGACTCGGACAAGTCAAAAGTAAATTCCTTACATCTTTACGCCCCCTACTCCTCCCCCGAGACAACGCCAGTGAGTCGAGATGGCTGTCGGGACGTTTTTACTATTCGAGAGACCGTACGTGAAAGCTCGTCATGGCTCTAACCACTGAAGGGACTTCCGAAAAAAATGCAAATGAGGTGGTTGAATCTCACGAGATACGTCGACAACGTGGACCAGAGGCAGGCGGCTCACGACCGCGGGCTAAGTTACACCCTAGAATTTCCTCGTTACTGTTACATCTCTTGGTCTTCTTCCCAATGCAGAAGTGCACCTAGAGGAGAAGGGTAATACTGTCTGCTAGAGGTAGAACGGTAGAATGGCATAATTGGAATCGTGCTTGCTCGGGTGTGATATTCTCACCTCGAACCATTTGAAAAAGAGATTTTTCGTGACGTGAATGTCCATCAAGAACTTCGCTGGTATACGCAAAAATTGAGAGAAGGCAATCTAGACTTGGCGATCTTATCTGTAGATCTATTAGACGGCTCGAATCATCAGGAACCGTTCAACTGTTGGAGCATGATACTAGATACTTACTTCGTGTGCAATGGAGGAATAAAATAGCTGGTATTCTTAAATACGAATTGCTGATAAAGGCCAATCGAAAGGACGGTCAACGCGGAGAAATTTCATATTTCCAACTCTATACATTTCCATTTCCATATATGTCTGCTGTTTATTCGACCAAATCAATGGCTGATCAATATCGACGATTAGTCGGTAATTTAATAAATGTACAGAAACGTTTTATAACAGACGTTCTAGATCGTTCTCTGTTCTTAGGTCTGAAATTGTCATTCCCATACTCGTTTCTTTCACAATTATCAATAAACTTATTAATTGGAGAGGCGAACAGGAGTACTAAAATCCAGGTGTAATGTCTGTCGTCTTTAATAAAGGTCAATAACTCGGCTCACTCGTTATGACTGTAATATACCAGCAGCTGGTGTAGCGTCGTATCAGCCTCCGGAATCGAGGACAAGGGCTGATATGCGGTCTGCATAGGACACTCCCATCGTCGCATCATTGGTTCTTGAATTTTGACAGGGCCGAATTGCACGATGCGGGCGAATGCGTGCTCGTGCACGCGCGTATGCGTAGTATGTACAATATGCAATAGTAGTACGTACGCACGACCTTTCTACAGCTGCAAAATATCCAGAGGCCGATGGGCTATAGGCATCGAAGCTCTCGAGTCCGATGCGCAACCCTCTATCTCACTCAGTCTCCATCCCTCGGTTTTATCCCCCACTCTATCCTGTTAGATAGAACTCCAGTCACTCGACAAAGCGTCGTACTCCGGATCCCATGAGCACACATATACGTACATGCACACGCACGCCATTGGACACCGATGCCAGTAAACGTCAGGTGCACGACTCGCGGAATGACGGAGTGCCGGCAATACAATTCTAGAAGGGTCGCTCCCGTCAACCCCTCCGACTCCCTCCACCCAATGCCAACCGTTCGTGCTCTCATTCCTATATAGATGCCATTCGGTACTCTCGAGATCCTATATTCCGAGTGCCCTCGATTATTTTACACTATTGTCCGGGCCGACGACTTATTCTCATCTACTCTAGCGTATCGCGGAAAAGGGGGTTATAGATCATAGAGATTTCGAACCGAAACAGGAACACAAGTAACGCATATTGTGAAACTGGTACTATTGGGCAAACAGATTCGTGCTGTTAATATCTCGTTGAACCAGTCTGACATGAGACGTAAAGTTGCAGATATCTCTTCTCGTACAACTCAAATCGAGAGCCAGATGGTAGATGGCTCATAAAATGATCGTTGGTGAGTACCAACTCGAAATGCTTGAGTGCCTGTTTGAAGTTTTCTATGAATGTGCAATGGTATTGGAGATTCCTCTGAAGATCCGTTATCTTTCATACAAATTGTGACTATCTCTCCCGATAACGTCCGAGCTTATCACCAGCATTGTGGCCCATGAACTCCGGCGAATGTGGGCCTTAATCTCGTGCTATTTCGAGGAATCTACCAATCTGATTTCGGCTGACGCCTAATCCCTTGTAACTGGGCTGTCCAAGATGTATACGTGCATTACGTATGTCTTGATATCAACAAATGACCCGATTCTGCATTTAGCATTGCGTCAATCACAGAAAGTTTGATCCGAATCCAATTTTTGTTTAATGTCTCAATGCAGGTTGATGGATCTGTGAACGTTGCATCAGTCACTTCATGCAACCAGTGGGTTATGTCGTATTTACATCCATACCGTCAAGTCCTCTTGAGCTAAATATTTCCGATCGATCGAAAGCTAATGGGACTTCGTTAAAGCGACTTCAGTATCGTGTTTCTGTCATCGACAGTGACCGGTGCTTCATCGCGTCATTCGTTATATTTTTAACTTCCAATCGTCCTGCTGGAGTACCTTCGATCCTTCGCAGCGTCATGGGTAAGCCTACCATCGACGCGACGCTTCTGCCGGACGAGCTATAGCGTCCTGCTGAATGCAATGACAGCGTGAACGAGTTTTCTGCTCTTGCTGCCCGTGACATAGCACGAGAATCCTTCATCAGCTAGGATAAGAGCAAGGACTATCCACCCTTTTTTACTGATGGCTCGCGGTGCCAGAATTTGTTCAACCCGGACATATTTTTTACACGGTCCTTGAATTAATTTATCAATCGTCTAATAGACGGCTCGTTCACGAATGCTTGATAACGTACGTGAATTGCTAAAGCGTATTCAACCGAGCCGGCTCCATTCGCTGGACAATCGATGATTCTTGAGGTTAATTCGATTATAATCCACTTGGAAACCGTAATACGTCATGTGCACGGAACGCACGTGAGAGAAAATAGGGTGCTTTCATGCTGTGCGGTCGCGCAGTTTAGTACTCAAACCGTCGCGCTATATCGATTGTCTCGATCGCACTGGACACCTCACCCCATCTTCTCTACGTAGCCGTCAACTATATGGTCTTGTAGGGGGATCTATGAATTCCCCCATCCGGGAACCAGATGAGAATCGATCCATCGCAGCAACAGCCCGCTAGTCCCTCGAGTCCCGTCGTTGTCAATTTCTTCGTCAATCCCGTCACTCGACGGCACTTCATGCGCTATACGCTTCGGTGACAAATACCGTTCTCCCTTGCCAGTGGACAGGCTCTCCAACTCGTCAATCGTGACGGGCCAACCTATGAAGAACATCTCTTCGTTATCGCGCGTACTCAGTTATCCGTTCCGCCATTGACCAGGTGTCGCTCGGCGTTATTCGAATTTTTTATCTATTAACCAAAATACTCATCAACCTCTGAATCTAGCCAAGCCTCGCAATGCTCGACTACGTAATTATCAAAAAACTTGATCGATAATTGATGTTTTTAATGATAGTATTTATAGCTCCATCGCGTGACAACAAATTTATACTTTTAATCTTTACAGTTGTAAAATCAACAACATGTCATTCGTTTATACACCGAAGATCTAGAGTATCCGGAGATTATGTTAAAATATAAATTTATATACGATCGAAAAGCTGATATCTCACTCGAGAAATCGAATTTCAACGGATAATACAATGCCTGAAAGAAATGACTTTCCTCAAACATCCAGTTCGTCGAGGAAAATCTTTCAACGTCGAAGAATCCGTCGTTCGTCTTTTCGTTACGCAGTAAGCATACATCTCGTCCCCTGAAACCTCTCGATTTTCCTCCTATCTAACGAACTGCCTCGAGCATGTCGTAAGCGGGGAACGTTTCTCATGGAGGACTATATAGTATGTACACAGTTCTATCGCAGCTCTTTTTCCAGTTGCCTTCGCAAACGACCCGTAGGCTGCCGATATATACCGCTATTGCCCGATCTCTTTCGTTCATCGCCATTCTAGATCCCGGCCGTTGTCAGTGATTGATGTCGAATTTAATGGTTGTCCGTCGACGCGAATGCCGAAGGAATCGACAACGGATCTTTCCAGCGTGGCTCAATATGCGAGAACCAAGTCCTCCTTCGCTTTATTCCTCTCCCGTGCTCTACGATCCTCCAGCTTTGTACCAGTTTTGTAATTCGATCGAAAGCACAACTATCCCGAATCAGACAATTCATTGCATAATGACATCGTACCTGTACTTCATTCATTACATTCTCTTTAATATGATATTCATATCTTTCAGGGGGAAAATTTTCCACGTTTCAAATATTATAACTTGTTCTATCTTATTATAGCACTTTCATTAAAATATTACTTGAACTTTCGACGATGTAACCCAACTGTATTTTCGTCGGACGCGTAGCTGATATTTAACTTGCCAAAGTTTGACTTGCCTCTGTTTGAGATAGAGTTAGTACTTATATATATATATTATCTACGGGTTAACGAACTTACACGTATCATAGAACTAAACATATTGAGCTCCAGTAGATGTTCCAATTTATCGCATGAACGACGTTCTCGATAATCCCATTATACACCTTGCGGAATATATATGTATATTAGGACACCCATATTGAGAGACGCAGCAGCATCTCGCTGCTATATATATATATATATACCTATATATACATAACACTAGGGATTCGTGCGTGACTAATAGTGCCTCCGTGAATACAGTCCTTCCGTGACTCTAACGCCACCGTGACCAGCCTTTCCGTGGCAATAGCCCCCCTGCTCACTAATACCCCTTCACGTATACAGTTCCTCCGTGACTATGTCATACAGTTTCGGCTCCCGTCTTGTAGACAGTGACGTTAGCGAGTTCTTGTTTATAACGCAAGCAGATATAGGTATTCGTATATTCCAGTGTCGACGAGGATGTGTTAACTCTGGAATCTTTGAATCTAACTCTCGTCTACGACGTAATCACGTCTTTTGATTGCAAGTCTGATCGCTTCTCGAGGCTGGATAAATTCGATTCATCGGACATCGCCGTGATTTCGTGCTACTGAAATACCTACGAAATAATTCGATGGGTCTTTGTTCTTTTTTTTATCTGCATTCTTCGTACCTCTTGTTACAAAGACCGTACGGATCTTTGGAACGCTTCGAGGACTCCTTCAAGCGTACGCCGCATGGCTAAATTCGACGATCGGATCGATAAAGGTTCTTGTTTTAGTCTATCGAAAATAGCTTTAGGCAAACTTGTAGAAGTTGAAATGATATAAAAAGCCATGATAAAATGGCACTCGCAGCAGCAGCGACGACATCGAGAGAATGACCTAAACGGGACTGGTAATAAAAGCAAAGTTCCCTTATCTTCCAGTCAATTTCCTTTTTATAGAAGACGATGAAAAGAGCTTGACTATTCGTTAAGATAATTATGGAATACAATATATATATATATATATTCTGCGCCATTGTCCATCTATAAAAAAATATATTTTTTGCGATGATATCTGTCTATTTTATTTATATACATATGTCGAAAGACGTTAGCATCTCAACGTTAATTAAAACGAGTCTCGTTTTTAGATTCAGTGTGATATTTATGGGTGATTCCTAAATTCCCTTTTGCATAACAGTTGCATAAGAAATTTTCACCGACCTAATTGTAAAACGAAAATCTCGGATATTCGAACTTATTGGTTCGTCGATATATTACGAAAATTCTTCAGCATAGAAACAAACAAACACGCAAATAGCTGATGGAGGATGCTCTTGAGAACCGGAGAACTCTCCTCATGCGCATCGGCTTAAGTAACGTAGTCCAACCTCGAGTTGCGCGCTTTGGGAGGAATTTGCTCATCAAACTTAGCGTCCATGGTACTAAAGAGCCATGTCTATCTCGTATACTTATATCCCGCAGAGGGCGTAGAGGAAAAGCGCTCGAGCACAGTTTGAACTATGTGTTGTGTTAACATGCCCTTACTTTACAATATCGTTTTCCTCACCTACGTTTTCAAATAAAAAAAAGAGTACTGCGATTCCAGCTGTATAGAATTTTAGTAGCTCTCGATTTAGCAGCAAATAACTTCGTATTACAGGTTAGGGGCTGGTGCGCCTCAATTAGCAAGTGTCATCACAATAACCTTTCATAAACCTCCGTACGTTCAAATCCATTATATATTAATTTACTTGAGCGAGTTTTTTTTTAAAGCGCTAAGTTTTTCAGAATTTGTAAACTACTCGAAGCCTGGAACTGTCTTTGGGTGTCTGCACCATTTCAGCAATGAATCAATAGTCACTCATAAAATAAATAGATCCATCAGTCAATGACGATATATATTTCAGTGTTCTATCTGCATTCCAAGTTTCGTTCGATAGGTATATATAAAACAAACAATACAAGTTATCGCGCATAGCGACCAAATCGATAAACGCCAAACGCTCGTGGACATTCTCTAAAACCTTGAGACCACGATAACCACCGGTTTGTCGAACTCACCTGAGTGTTCCCTCAGCGGCACTTTCAGACACGCGAATAGTTTTACGCTCGTTCGAGTCCCGCGGCCTCTCTGATAGTGACGACATGCTATTCCGCGAGGGGACACTTCAAATTGGAAACAGTCGTAAATTTTCCGAAGGTAAACGAGAAGGATAAGAACGTGCCGATGCAATGCACAAATAATGAGAGAGAGAGAGAGAGAGAGAGAGAGAGAGAGTGTCGTTGGAACATTAAACCGAGCGCCTACCGTTTCGTTGCATATTAAAACTAATCGCCAGTGAGAAATCGAAATGTCTTCGAAAAACTAGTGTTTTCGAGGCTACTTGTCCGGTGATTCGAGTTAACGATGTCGATTCACTCCGTGATGTTGTTAGTATAATATACAATTTGAGAAATACAGTGCGGACAAACAAAAATTCTCGTGCAAAATAGAGGATTTCACGAATATAATCGCGTTCAGCGCTATTTTCGTTGAACATAGAAGCGTCAGCTTTTTATATTGAAACATACACGACTACACATCAATCGGTCACCCATTTTTACCACCAATGATAAGAAAAGAATGATATTTTTTCTATGAGAAAATAATGAATTGACGTAACAATGAATTAAACAAAAATGTATCTTTACAATTATCATTTGGCCAGGTATCAATCTTTTATACTCAATAGACTTGAATGTGATCGATCCTATACCGGGTTCCCAATCTTCGTTTTGAGATAAAAGTGGCTTCCAGCGTTGTTAAAATGTTTAACGAGCATTCTATCATGTGTGTACACTTTTGCGTCGAAATTAGAAGCTAGGGAAGAACTCTCTTGAATGGAAATAATAATAATAATAATGGACCGAGAATGAATTACGAGGGTCAATGAAAATCAGTGCCGTAAATGACCCACGTATACACTTTGTATACCGAACCGGGGTATAATGAAGATCGTGTTCGAGCGGCCAACTACCAAAAGCACGAATCTGTATACACATATCGGCTACCCTCTGCTGAGACCAACAGCGAGTGGAGGGATAGCTTCGAGTGTGCATTGTACATGCATCGGTTAACCGGGGAATGCAACTAGAAGTGGTGCTGGTGCGTTAACCGCATGCCCGTACAACCGTGAGGCGATAGCAGACCGAGATTGCGGGCTAATTATCGTTAATGAGATTTTGCAGATTGATATTTAGGGATCACGAGGTGTATTCCATCTGTGGTGAACATTCGAGCGTTTTCATCTGGGTATTAGCGCACGAACAAATTTTCAGCCTTTATTATTTACCTCCTGATCTGCGATCAACATCATTCATTTATAATTCAAATGTTAGCTTACGTCTTATCACCCCTCGTAATTAGAATGAGTGCAAACGTTACAGTTCGTCAATAATGTAACGTTAGATTTCTTATTACTTCCAGTAACAGGATGATAGGAAAAAGTTAAATCAACGTACTTTTATCTCTTTTTACATAAATTAAATTACTAGATACTGGCTGATTTCAAACAAGTGTTGATAGAGATCTCCAGCGCTTATTCCGCTGGGCTAAGTACGCAATAATAATTTATTCCGTTGGTAGATATTCATAGATACTTACGATATTCATGAAAGTTACCAACTCGGTGGTGACATTAACAGGACACCCGCAGTGTGAAATTGCTTTAAGTTCCTTATGCGAAGCTTATAAGGTAACGCGTGCTAATTTATTTCTCTGCAATATAACCGTTTTTCTTCAGTTTGGCGGGTAACACCCCATTCTGCAGCTCGGCAGAGTCGAGAAGGTGAACGTGAAGCAAACGAGGGCGGGCGAGACCGGGTCTTATAAAGATGAAGTCATTCATTAGCAAAAGTTAGATGAACGAAAGTGTTAAAGGATAGTAAGATAGAAGAGCCAAGGAATGTAAAGGTGAGCGTGAGAGAAAAAATGATGAGTCACTGTATCCTATGTAAAAAAAAAAGAAAGAATAACAATAAAGAGGGGTAAGACTGGATAGGACGATCATTTCCTACGTGATGTACGACTATCTCACGGCAGAAATCTCTATTCAAAGAAATATCCCAAGTGCTGAGTTAGCTTCTGCAACCCCTATACTTCGTGCGTTCCGAACTAGTGCAGTTACGATCGCGATCCGCGTTGTACCATTACGTATACTAGTCTTCGTATATCTATACTACAAGTTGAATTTAGGCATGGGTCCTCGCACCTAGGGGCGAGACCTGATTTTAACGAAATCCTTGTGAATGCTGACAGAGCGCCTATAATAGTGCACGTGTGTGCGTTTCAACGAGATCCAATGTCCCAACGTTGTACATATTTTCATACGCTAAGGATAATATAGACTCGCAAATTTTGACCTCTTTTTTTTCTTTTTCGCGTTAAGATTTTGCCAAAAAATAGTCACTGGCACTGGTCTCGAAATTTCGATGAAAAGTGTAATTTTCGATGACCAAAACAAGATGTTTTTAGCTGACTGCCGATACCCAGGCTTTTCATCAACTTGAATATCTTTTGTAACCCCCTGCGACATTACGTCATCCTGATACAGATATGATTTTGGATGTCTCGGAACACTTTCATTACATCAAGCACGTCCTGGCTTGTGTTCTATAGAGAAACGTTCGTTGAGGTTATATTGCTATAGAGGAGATCGATATAAACGACGAGAAAAATACGCCTCCCAGTATTTAATCGCACGCGATACGAGCAACACCAGAAGAGCTAAAGCAAAAGAGGAGTGAAATAACGGTTGAGAACAGATAAATCTAAAGCTATATATATGTATATATAGCCTATGTACGATACAATCTAGCAGTACAGAAGTGGAAGTGATAGGTGTATATATCGTGTACAACCCTTGAGGCACGTGCGCGATTCATACACACACCCATACACATACGTAAGTATATATATATATAGGTACGACTATATACCCCCAAACCACCCAAAACAGGCACTTCGATTATCCGAACGTTAAAATTCAACGCTCTGCCAGCGGTATGCTAGAATACGATAATTCTCTTTTACTCGTCTTCTTATCGTTTTTTTTATCTAACCTCCACAATCTTCCAGTTCTACGTGGAATTTTTCACAAAATTCTAAACGTCAATGTAGTTTCAGCATGACAACTAAACGAAGCCATGGTTTGGACGCTATTTTCCTATGGAAGAATTTCTCATAGACACGTCCCTCGACCAAAACAGGACTCGTCTCTTTCGAGCTTTGGCTCGATCGCTATGCGTATCGAAAAGTATTGTTACGAGTGAATAAAGAATCATGCGTATCTATTGCAATTGATTAGAAATGACGCGCACTGATACGAACCGTATCCACTATGCACGGATATGTACCAATGTGCTCAACGATTTGTATCGCGATCGTATTTCACGTTTACACTAAAAACTTTGACTTTACAGACTTTCATTTCGTACACCTGCATCTATCGATCTTTTCTAGTACAGCTACATCATCGCCTCCCCTATTCGTTTTTGCAAATCCATATTCGTCCGCAAGCCACGTTTTTGTTTTTGTTTTTTTGATTCCTCCAACAGCTGCGTAGCTGCGAAAGCACAATATCCGTATTCATCTATCTGTGCGTATTGATTCATACGAGTCGATATGAGTGAATTCGTGGAAATGACTGATTGCAATCAATCGGAAAAATAGTGGATCGTTTTTCTACCATTTCGACCATGTATATATATTTATTACCTGTACCATGCACCAAACCCTTTCGTTCATTTTCACAGTCGCACTATATATTATACATAGCCTACAGACATTTACTGATATCAATGGTATGGAACGATTATACACTGTTTAAATGCCGCAGTAAATGTTATGTAGAAAGTTATCATTTTTCCAAATTTTAATTACTTACGTATCGATAAACGATATTCATATATAGATACGTAATCAAATATTCGTTCGGTAAATATACACGCTCTCTGCTGCTTCATGCCATCATTCATTGGTCGATAACTGATGTCATTCGCTTCACTGATGGTCTCGTCACTCGACCCAATATAGATGCGCATCGTTCCCCATCTCCCCTAGCCTATCTCCCGTCACCGTTGGCTTTATCTCTTCGCGCAAATATAAGCGCACGCTTTCTCTTTCTCTCTCTCTCTTTCGTTCTCTCCTCGTCACGAAGAAAAGCTGGGAAGCAAACAAAGCGCGAAATAGAATGTGTACACCGGATGCTGCGATGGTGCTTGCGAGCCGTATAAACTCGAAAGGCAACGATCGATCTCGAGAGTCACGGAGGCGAAAGTCTCCACCCGTTCTTGCTCTCTTTCTCTCTCTCTCTCTCCCTCTCTCACTCATCCGCCCTCTCTCTCTCTCTCTCTCTTTCACTCTCTCTCCTCTTCCTCATCCTTTTTCTCTGTTTATCTCCAGACAGAAAGAGCGAGAGAGAGAGAGCCATGGCGAGAGGAGGGAAGAATGACGGGGCGTGCGGCTAGTCTGCCTTGGAAGCTTTGCCACGAGGTCGCTCTGATGCTGCTTCTACTTCTTGGCTGTGATGCTGTTCTTGCTACACTGCAAGCTCTGGATATGGTCCGGGGATTACCCCTTTCGTTTCCCTCACCACCGAATCTTCAACCTGAGCCGGCACTCGAGTATCGTCGTCGTCGTCGTCGTCGTCGTCGTCGTCGTCATCGTTGTCTCCCTCTCTCTTAATCTTTTGTCTCTCTCACTGTTGATCCCTTCGGTGACGACGTACATACCCACCCTCTGTCCGTATCTTCTTGTCTCTTCCTTCTCTCGTCTTTGTCTTTATCATATACATTTTCGTTCCTCCTTCTCACTTACTCCATGAAAAATCTCAGCCTCGCCCATCTATTCTATCGCACGCGTAGGTACACGTTACGCCCATACTTTGCGGCCGTAATCTTGATATTTCGTGCAGAGAGGAATAAGCAGGGTATCAGCTATGTGATATGTACCGCTGAGTATAATCTCGAAATATTCATCGGGCGGAAAATTTGGTTGTCGGAATATCGTATAACTTGTCAAAAGAAAATCCGCCGGTTTTTTTTTTATTGTATAATTTGCATATCTTTTTATTCGCAGCTGATTGTGAGTTAAGTTGACTCGCGTCAACAATTTGTACGTCTATCTACCTTTTCCGCACTTTTCCTTCCTTTTATGATATAAAAAAAAAGTTGTTAACAGACGAGACTGAATTTCTTCGTTTTATTTGGGTGTTTTCCACAGATATTCCATCAATTTGCCGTCCTCGCTCGTCTACCATACATCACTCTCGTATCTAGAAATATGAAACTGGAGACACACGAACGATTGCATACATAAAAGACGAGATGTGCGGTTGAATAAAAATTTCGTAATATAACGTAAGTGAAATAAAAAAAAATGACAATAAAAATGTCGATGCGAGGTCGAGAAACCGAGGTACAGAGATTGATCGGGAATGGTTGCTCGTATTCCACGACGGTGAGACGAGTGGTAAAACTCAGCCCTGAGGTGGAGCGCAGAGTCGATGAGGGGAAATGGCAAAATAAAACTGCACCGCGGACGAAGTAGAAAAATACCATGGAAAAAAGGGCGGAAGAGAAGAAGAAGCCACTGGCGGCAAAGTGAAACACCTCATCGGGAAGATCGTTTGTTACCTCTATGCCAAGGAGATAAAACGAAAAAAAGAAAAGTCTTTTATGCAGACGACGTGGAATATACAGAAATGATATTGTTACCTGGAAGAGAAAAAAAAATCATTACGCTAGAAGGCAAGGATAGGCGAATATATAAGCGATTCGGAGAGTAAGAGTGTGAGAGTCCGAGGGACCGAATGAGTGTGAAAAAACGGTTCGTTCGTGCGTAATATAAGAAAAAAGAAAGTTTTTAAAACTGAAATGAACTCCTGGCTAAGGATGTGATGAAAGGGGGAAGAAAACATTTCTCGCCGTTTATCGGTCCGGGTGGTACTTTCTTTCATGGGGTGGCTTTGCGTTACTCTTTTCATCAAGACAGAGAGAACGACTTGATTTTTTGCTTCGTTTCTCGAAATAAGGTACAGACTGAAACAAACTTGTATATATTTATAATATATAAACCCAAAAATATATCTCGTGGTGTAGCGGGTATATTGGCATTCGACGTAACAAGTTGTCACAAATTAATGTTCATTCTTCATAAATTCCAATATGTATATAAGTTAATTTAAATGTGTCTTTATTCTCCAAGTGCAATTATAAATATAACACCTGTGAGAAATTATATTAGCAGAATATTTGAAAGGATATGCGTGTTTTGTACTGTATTTATTGTATGCATAAAAAGGCAGAATAAACGATCCATATTTCAATACAGCGTTCGGAATAAGGGTGAAAAGTGATGGATACATTTTGTATACTTCGCGAAAGTTTCCTTGTCCACAGAGTGCGGAAAATGCGTGGTCGTTGACTTTTAACGTGCAATCTATGTAAAGCGCGAATGAAATGGTTTTCCATTATGTGGTCGGTGGATACGTGTATAAATATATGGGCAAACAGAAAGAAAGAGAGAGAAAAAGAGTGATGTAGACGCGAGAAAAGGACATCGATCGAATTGAACCAATCGAATATAGCGTAGACTCTACTACCATGAAGTGCGTACCATGGTACGCACTCGTTTCATAAAGACTCATTCTTTCGTTTTTACTGCTCCTTCGCTCTTTCGACGCGTATACCTTTCTCTACCCTATAAACCAGAGGGTGTGAAAAGTACGAAGCGTTTGAGACTCGTAAAACATCCATAAAACTGTATTCTTCATCGTCGAGAACAGTTGAAGGTTGAAGGGTAGATGTGTGCAGAAGAATAGCAAAAAAGAAAGAGTACTATTACTGCGTAGCCGCGGTACAACGGGCTCGAATTCACAGTAGGCAGTTTTACCGCGTGCGATGCACATTTCACGGAAGAGAAACGGTACTTATACTTTTTCATCCAATCGTACACACGAACATTAGCGAGTAAAAACGTTTGGATTGCCCGGAAAACGTTTCGCTCGATTATAAAAAGAAAGTGTATCGGATTTAATATTTTTAAAGATTTTCGCCCACTCGTTGAAGTAAAGTCTTTAAAACGAACTTCGGAAACACAGTTGGTAGACTGGGTTGCATATCGGTGCAATAAAATTGTTTTATGTATTGGACCGATACTTCACTATCACATTTCCCATATATTCGTGTTCATGTTTATCAGAATTTAGGTAACAAAAGTCAAGCCATAATACGTACCCGTACCTACCCTCTACGATACTTGGACTTCCCGTTCGTGTTTCGCTAGGTAATATTATACGGTACATGTATAATGTGCACAGAGCGAGGTACGAAGGTACGATCTCCAGCTGTGTGCCGTTGCACGAGTTCGTCGTCAGGACAACAACCTACCAGCAGTTTCCAACCATTCGCAGATAATTATGATCCAAGGCACCCTGGATCTGCTCCCTCTCTTGGGTTATATCATGGGTTTGCTATATTACGAGCAAGGGTATATTCGTGGCTCTACCAGATGGCAAGTGGAAAACAAGGATGCTAAAAGTTACGGGAACCTTTCGTTCCAAATGAGAAACTCTGGACAAAATGTCATAAAAGTCGAAACGACGAAACACGACTACGGGAATACTTGTCTTGTAAACAAAGAAGAATTCTGCCACTCTGTGCAAACAAATTCTCCGCTATAAACTCGTAATAAATTCTCTGCGAGAAAGATATTAATTATTTGATATTTGACGTATTCGTCTTTACGGGATCGTTGCACAAGAGTTCTTTATCGTTTGGGACGCAATTATTCGAATAAGCCAGCTAGAACGAGAATGATATATTCGTGATCTACAGGTGTGCTCGAGTGATCGGTCCACCACTCGAACCGGTTGGTCATTTGTGAATTTTCTCGTTTTTCAGTTCGTGCGATTGACTTTTCCGTAAAAAAGACAGTAAGTTAATGGCAAGCGAGCTTTTCTCTCGTTGCACCGTCACTTCTCGATGTTAACCACCGCGTCCAGTAGCGTTGATAAACTCTACGCGCTCGTCCGAATAACACGTGAATAATCCACTTAGAGTTTGCTTGCGTTATTGCCCAGCGAGAGGGAGAACACGCGTAATGCGCTGTTTATTACGTCAGCAGAAATTTGGCGCTATCCTTCGTATCTCACATTCTCTTTCACTCTCTCTCTCTCTCTCTCTCTCTTCAGTTTATTTCCACCTAGGGTGAATTAAATTTAATTCTAAGCGATGAATATACTCCGGATAAATGAGCTGCGAACTTTTTCGTGGGGTAACCATTTTTTTCCTCCCTTAAAACACCACGAGTCAGAGAAAACACGTATATCTTCGTTAGAGTGTCACCTGCGTTATAGGTAGACACAAAACGCGATAAGCAATGCACTGTAAATTCCGACGTCTTTTCGGAATAAGTGCCTTGTCGTAGTTTTAACAAAAACCCGAAATGGACGATTTAACAAATATATTATAAAAAATGGAAATTTCTTCCGACTTTACGCTTTGTCTCACATTTTGCCATTCGTTATCGGAGAATCCGCAAAGGTGTTGAGTTCCGATGAAATTTCGAATCATGAATCAGAAGATCAGGATATCCGTATAAATGTATGTGGAGTATAAATGTTCTTTATCGACGAGCAGTAAGGCCGATTACTGTCTGCCCAGAGCTCATGGGAACTCGGCTAAAATGGCAAACGTACAGAATTCGTAGCGGGCATTCACAGTATATGTACCATATAATATCGTATAACGACCATGAGTATAATCCGAGATTATTCCCATGAACGATGGAACGAGGACGAGAATCTGCTCCGTTGCTGGTTCTCGGTATATATATTGCATATTTCTCTCTCTCTCCCTCTCTCCCTCTCTCCCTCCCTCTGTGACTCTATCCACTACGTTTCTACGAAAGTATGTACATAGTACGAACAGAACTAGTTACCTATATGCCAGACTAGCTCGAGTCTTTAGCCTACCTCCTGAAACTCTAATAATCCCCGAGTGCGCATCTCTCATCGTCATCGTTATCGTACTACTAATAGCAGTAGTCATCGTTGTGCCGAACTTGGCCTACCGTGCAATGCGCATAATCCACTTACGATTCGTTCAGTGAGATTACCTTAATGTATGCTGTTTTTCTCTTTTTTTCACATTTTTATAAGATCGTACTTAGAACCGTAACATTCCATAGTTGAATTAAAATTTGATTATAAGGACGCGGATTAAATTTAGCTTATAACGAGGGTTAATGCAGGTAAGTGCTCTAATGTAGAAAGCTAAATTAAAATCGCTGATTTGTTTCCATTGCGCTTTTTCGACTGTTCCAGTTTCCGATCAGTCTGCAATATTCGAAGAAAACCTTCTCTCGGCCGAGCGTCTTTTGCTAAGCTTTGCTTTCCAGCATTCCGTAAGAGGATCGTTGCACTTACTTGGTTTCAATGTTTCCTTCAACCTCCGAAGAGGATAGTAATCACCGCAAGAGGAGAAATGTACTCGAGGATTGGACCAATCCCGTAAAACCAACGAGGGTTACGGTGATTGTTCCGGTTGAAACTCCACCGGGTCCACGAGCTTTGTACGTAGTACCTACCTATCGTTTAGAATTCTTGGTGAGTCTGAGATCCTCGAGAGTACTTTCCCAGTCAAAAAATACTCCACCACGGAAAATAAAAGCTTGGAAGTGTTTCCGCTACAAATTTCATTTCGTCGATTTATAAAAATCGATTTTGGAACTTTTCTATAGACGAGAATCGGGCTTGTCCATTACACACGTTTCGCGCAGAGGCGGGTGGTACGTATATTTCCGATACGAATGAATTCGAAATGTATGACATCGACGAAAGCCGATGAAACACCGGACAGAGATTACGAGCGCAATATCGCATACCCGACCATCGATATTAGACTTACAAATCCCCGAAGCACTGTTCTCTCGTCCAATCGATCTCACGGATTCCAGACTATAGCGCTCGATGCGATATGTATCTTGACTGGAACGACGTTACAATGGTCCAAGAATGTAACGAGGTCGAGTGAGCTAAACACCCCTATAACTATCTATGAATCGGCGATGATGTCACGATTTCGTGTTATTACTCGTCGTAGATACATTGTATCTATTTTACTATATATCATACACATACTACATTTCATCGACTTTATAAAAAGTAATTCGTGGAAAAATGATGATCGAAGAAAATGAACGATTCTTCTCGAAAAGACTGAAAATTTTGGGATCGGATCGAATTCGTCTGGACGTGATCGCGAATATATTTACGATACGTAGAGGGACCGATTTGAGATTCAATGAGAAAGAATTTATCGCCCATGGTCGGCAGACGTATCGTACATTCGGTGATTTGAACGCGGAGCGAAAAATGATGTTTACAACAAATATATACATAGGAAAGCTTTTTATGTTTATGGTACACGAGATATTTATTTGAAAACTAAAAAAAAACACTCGCTAGAGTACTATTTTTACAGACCGAATACCGTAGATCTGATTCAACGTTATAGCGAGCGAGCTCACGCGATATAGGAGGAGCTATTGCGTGCAGCGTTGTAGCACATCTCGATATTGCCATTCCCGTAAATCCGACATGACTAAATGGCGACGTTTATGAACGCGTGCGTGTCTCGGATTTGCCTCTCTCGTGGAAAAAGAATGGTGGTTACAATGGCCGTTCACTCGTCCCGAGATTCACCTAAAGGCGATATGGCTTCGGCCGGGCTATATTACAAATTCATAACTATTCATCCGCGTCCGGGATCGTACAAAGTCAGAAATAGCACAAGTTCTGTACCCTTGCGAGAGTAACCTCCATAGTTGCTGGTTATACCGTTAGCGATTGTCGTACCACCTGCGTACTGGGTAACAGCCAGGCGCCCGAGCAAGGGAGAGCAAGCAAGAAACCTAAAGGATAATCGATTATCGTTTCTCATACCTAGGATATAATAGTTCCAAGCTTTGGCCCGTTCGCCACCTCGACATTTCTCCGATATATTCTTCGGCTAAGTTTGAAATAATGAACGTACCGGTTACTGCGAAATTCGAAAAGGGCCATGAATCGAGAAAATAAGAGAATCTTTCGCAGGGTATCTACTATCGAGTTTTCATAATCGCGGGATAAATATCGCTCCCATGGATATGCGAATCACCGGAGTGGTTTGTTGAATCTATTCTCAGGGAGCGAAATATAAAATCAGGGTAGAATAAATTTCCGGGTATTACAGTTTTACAAATTGGCTGCGAAGTTACTCGATCCATTTATCCGGTTACGAATGTACCTACGTCGATGCGAGAGTTTCCTGAAAGGCAACGAAATTCGATGGAATCTTTTGGAGAACGTGTTCCAACCTACTTCAAAGTCCAACTGTCGGAGACTCTTTTTGAGATGACCATCAAATTCGAGGTTCCACGAAACACCTGCTGGCCACCAGCAACTCCTCTACGAGCTAATAGGACATAGAAACCCTATCTTGCTCTCCCTCGTTCACCCTGAACCCTGAATTGGAAGATCCAACACTGGGTTCAAAGTTTCGGTTCATTCGGGACGAAGTTAAAGGTCGCACGGCACAGAAAGATACAGAGGGAGTATACGTACAGAGGCGTACGGGAAGATAAATAGCAGGGAACTGGGTCGAGCGAAGCTTTCGAACGTAATAAAGGGTCGAGTCTATCCGCGATGCGATGTAGCGTGAACTAGCCCTCGAGCGGAAACCAAAAGTTTGTCCGTGCGCTTTCTGTCACTCCGTATTCGATCGGTATCGCGCTCCTGAAATGCATCAAAGCTGTTTCGCGGGAACATTGCCGAGTGGGAGAGTGAAAGGCTTGGGGTAGAGAGAAGGAAGGCGGGGTGCGGCCATGCGGCTGACCCAACATCCTGAGGCCTTTGGCATTTCTATTCTACCGATGTTGAAAGTACTTCCCAGCAGATGTAATGGTAGTGGCCAATGGATATATTGGTTAAGAGAATCTTCTATTGTTTCACGTTTTACACGAGAAGAATAGATGAAAGTAAGTCTGGTACGCTTCACATGGAAACCAATATCGTAATTCTGGTCGAGATGTTGAAAATCTGATGACGCTGACAACCAGAAAATAATATCATGTATCATGTGAACCGATCAGTGAGGTTGTTTTTTTATCCATTCGATCATCACGAGCTTCTTGCGAATTCAACGAGTATATGGATTCGAGTCCGATACTTTGGTAGACAACTCGGTTCGTTCAAGTTTTCGCTTTTGCTTGCACTTTCTCTTTTGTCAGAAGTGCCGGTGATACGGTTCCGCGTCATAACTGCGGCGAATACTCTCGGTCGCTCGAGCACCACGGCAAGAAATACTCACAATCTCACATGACGAGTATATATATACAGTTATCTTTTTATAACATCGTCGAGAAGTCTCGTTTCTTTTCTAGTCTTTTCGTACTACGTACGCTCGTACGTAAGTACGCCAGGGGCAAGAGTAAAACCAGAGAGGGGATTTACTGGAATATTGGCTACACGTGACTTATACGTTTTTTTTGTCGCTGGTGCTCATTGCGAAGTTACGCGGTGTATGAGAGACTCATAGAATTTCGAAAAGAGATGAACATTTATGGACTCGCTTGGTGTTGCGAAAGTCCGAGGATATGTATTCAATACATGTGAAGTTTACGATCATAAAAATACCTGAATCCTCAGAAGGATTAATGCATGGTGGGAACATCCTCTTAACGAAGTATTAAAACGAGTCAGGTGCTCGATCGTTGATGAATTACTGGTTAACTATATCATGATTATATTTTAAATACTGCCATTATACTCACGACTTGAGGAAACTCCTAGACCTTTTGTCAGACTGCTTACTCCACTTCACACTTTCAATGGCTTTATTATCCGTACAATTTCGCCAATTCGTCTTAACTTTTCGTATAAAAAGACTTTGATGATTGCCAGACGTATAGCTATCTTACCCGATTCCCAAACTTCTTGCCATTCGTAACGCTTGGATAAACCAGAAACGGCTGGTTCGCATGGTGCAGCTGGATCGTTGGTAGAACCCGTTGGGGAATAGTGCGGAGAAATGAGGTGAATCTTCCGCGGTAGTGCGGACCCACTGATTTTAACTACCTACTTGGTAGCACAAATGATAGACCAAAGGTGAGAATGAGGGTTTTCCGGTTCATTTGTTTCGCGTATTGCCAGGAATATAACAAATAGTAGGTATGCGACTGTAACCGAGATACTTGAAAAATTTGCGTCGATGCTCATCCTCGTAGAGAAAAAAAAACATTACAGTATAGGTATGGCTCCCATTGCGCTGCGTCCCTTAGCCGCTCGTCGTCAATATTTGCATGCCCCGGGCTTGCAGCAAGGGCTCTCTGGGCTTGGGTCGCTTGCAATAAAGTGAGACGAGGAAAGCTCTTTCTCTCTCTCTCTCTCTCGCTCTCTCTCTCTCGGTGCCTGATGCATGCCCGACTATGTCAAGCCAACACACCACTATCATCTCGAGGCTCTCCCACTTTCTCTGTCTCTGGCAACGCGATAGAGCAGTGCAAGGGACAGATTGAAGAGTGCAGAGAGGTGGAGGGCCTCCGAGACTCCCTCATCGTTCTTCCACTCCTTTTTCTTCGATGCCCGAACCGCTCGCAAAAACTTGCATCATCTTGTAAGATCGAACGTTCGCGTAGGAAGTCTCACTTAATGGCAAGAGCTGAGGTCACCAATCGCCGGGTAAGACCTTTCAACAACCGTGGCAAGCCTCTATAGACAGAATTTTTTTTTCGATGATGCTGCGGAAGATAATTATTTCTTAGCGATACGAGGGTGAGGACCCTCGATGAGATGCTGATACTCGGGCGCACGCTACTTAATATTATACCTCGAGATATCGCCGATTGGTCGATGAAAATTGCGAAGTAACTTCTAAAAAGTCTATAAAAAACTGGTATTGATGAACTTTAGAGCATCGTCATTAATAATGAATACGTTAAAAATAAAAGATCGGTATTGCCAGGAGACTACCCTGGTATTTTTCCCAATAGCGAGATACATCACAGACGTACGCAGTTCTTCAACGTCCACATAGAAGACACATGTAGACCTACCACCATACATGCCAGTACAGGGCGCACTTCAATCCGTTCGAACCGACATACCCGTCCAACTTTATAAAATTGCCGTTTCTTTTTCGATGTTCTGACCGCTGCGTTCCCGATTTCTAGCGGTTACTTCCGACCGTATATAAATATAATAACGTTAGCTCCGATTCGCGAAGCAGGTGGACATACTTGTTCCATGCAAATTCGATTTGCAAGTTCAAATAGGAAAATATGGGCGAGGGTGGGTCTTCGTTGTCGACGGTTGGACGCTGTATGAAATGATGCACTTCGGTTTTGGATGATGCCTGTGACCGCACCTTCATCCTCGCAGGCACACCGCATATAACGATTCTTGCTCCCAAGACCAACCGGTCGTGCGTCATCCCCGTCGCGTAAATAAACATATGATAAATCCATATACCACGTATATGCTGTATACGTATCCTTGGTGGATACAAATTCGTGAAACTACTTGAAATTCACTTGGTGCATTCCTCCGGCTGGTGCTTCTCAAATGTAACTTCCATTGCTAGGGAAATCCTTCAACTCGCTACCATTCTCGGGCTCACACATCACGAGAGACTTAAAATTGAAAAATATACTTTTCTCTCTCTCTCTCTCTCTCTCGCTTTTCACATTTTTCCCAGCTAACTTCGCGCGACCAGCGCGGCATTGACAATTTTCCGCGGAAGCTAAAGAGGGTTACGAGAGACAGTAAGAATTCATAAGTTCCAATGAGAATTTTAGACTCACAGAGGGATGGAAGAAATTGTCGAGCGTCATCGTGATAATTTTATCCTGACATTTGTCCATTATCGCCAGGCTGAATAGGACACACTCGTTGCATATTCGAATATTCATGCGAGACTGTAACGATATCAAGCTTCTTACGTTTGCAGGAACGTAGTTTGTCGACGAAGAGAAAAAAGAACAGAGTGTCCCAGTTAAAAATCGATCGGTGGAAGAGAAAAAGAAAGCGTAAATGTCCAAAGTCGTACGAGACTCAATGAAGATTTTTACTGCAGCTGTTAGCCGCATTTCACTCGTGAGAAACGAGTGGCAATACGTGTACACCCTCACTGGGGTGGCTTTACATCCGCAGTTCGTAGTCCGACGCGAGACGAAAGTGGCGGCCGGTTCTAGCGTCGAGAGTGGATAGCCCCGGGACGTCAAGAAAGCTTCCAAGTCCAAGCACACGGACACTAACACATTCGATGGATATGCGCACAGAAGGCAAAATTGTACCTCCTGTTTAATGCATGCAAATTGGCAGGTGGATCTCCGGCGTTGCACCTCTTCGCCAACCCCCTCCCCTTCCCTCCTCCTTCCGCGAGCATTCTCGAGCTTGCCGCATCTATATCTGTGTGGATGTACGACCAGCCTAGAAACGCGCTCCAACCGCGATAGTTTCGCCTTCTGTAGGGTGTAATACGCAACCTGAGGATTCCTGGTAGAACCATATCGCTGTGGTTTTGGACCGGTGCACGTCAACCGTGCGTACATATGGATAACGTATACATATATGGATATCGACCAAATGACGTTGTACATTTATTTGTGTATATACGTACGGATACAAATAAACCTAGGAGATTGAAGGTAGATAGAAACTCTGTTGGTCGATTGTGCTGTCCGCCTCGCTCGCATTCCCAGTAGAATGGAGTTTCTCTCCGCAAATTTACCTCGTTTCCAGTATTTCATACCGCGCCGTACCATATGCATCATTGTCATGTCGAAGAGTGGAAAATCTTATATCTGTCCAGGTTGAATAAACTCGTTTGTGCTTCTGGAGCATGAAATTTCCATGAAAATGAGGTAAAAGGGAAGAGCGCAAAATCGACTATAAAAGTGTGTAATCAAGTTTTCATCCACTTGGGAAAGTTATTTTTTTTGTATGGTGTTTTTTAATCTAACGAGCAAAGTAGGAGTGGATTACCTCACGAATACATCGAAACTACGTTTCTCGACCGAACCCCCGAAGCGAGGTCATCGGAGATGGCAACCTTAATTAAGGGTCATTCACGAGATTCCAGACAATGTACCGACCCCTGACCCCCCCTCAAGTTAGTTAGACCACATCGGGACAATGGCCTGTGTTTACTCAAGGGATCGTAACGCTAGCAGTTGTGTGTAACATATCAGAATGAGAAATGTCGTTTTCGGTCCCTACGTTCGCTTCTAACGTTGATACAGTTCAGCGTTTTACAATATCGTCGAAGCTAGGACATGCGATACCATGGTCCAATATTTTTAATTACTCTCGACAATCGAAATATAGACGTAACGCAAGCACGAACCATAGGGCGATGATCCCATCCCAACTAGTCCTCCAGTGCATGTTTACGGGGCGACGGTGCTGTCAGGTATAACTTCGCGGAGGTGGATTTTAGACATATGGTGATAAGTTAAGGCGATGAAGGTGAGAGACGAAGGGGTGGGTTGGGGGGAAGGTAGGTAGGAGAGAGTCGGAGACGCGGATGATGTCTCGCGCTGGGCTTACCGCCAGACGACGACGAACTAAAGCAAACTATCGCTGCGGCTTACCCGTTCCTGACGTATACTACGTAAACATCACCCCCGGTTGAGAGAACCGGATGGAGGATGAGACAAAATGCGGATGCTACACGCCGTATCTTCGTTCTCTCCTGATGACGAGGAAACTAAACCGACGGGATGTGATACTGTTATTATACGTATATGCCGAAGAGCATCTCTATCACTTTTAGTGCGTCACGTTGAATACCAATTACGCGACAAGCCGTATCATCCTCTCTCGTTCGAAGTTACCATCGAGTCTGAAACTTTACCGAAGCTCGATCGATGCACGCTCGACATAAAAACACGTATAATTAGATCTTTCATTCGAAATTACCTATGCACAGCTGAAAAGTAACGGAGCATATGATTTATCCTTGATGCAAATTGATCGTACGAACGTATCGCTTGGTCGATTAATTTCACCGACTAATTAAATTTTCAGTTAAGTTTTTATACAACTGCTGTCCAATTAATTCGCTACTTCGCTTTAAAAAGAATCTTCTTCGTGAATGATTCGAACGGTTGAATTTGGCAAAATGAAAAAAAAAGATACGGAAGAGAGTCTGCGGCGCTTTCTTTATATTCACGTCAATGACCATTACCGAGTGGTTAATAACGCTAATTGGATGCGATCACAATGTCGCGGAAAGACGCACAACGGCGTTGCACACAGGCGCGGGTACGTATCATTATCAAAAGATTGTATGCCCAGGGTGGATGCGAAGAGTGGAAAAGCTAGCTGAAGAGATAGCTCCGCGTAGCCATTGTTCCCAAGACGACGAGTTTTTATCCGTCGAGAAACCTAGAATTATCCAGGAAGCACATCACACCCCCGCGGCTGGTTTCCGGAACGGGTCCCGGACCACATCAGAACCACGCTGAGTTAAATTTCGAGAGAGTTTCGAAACTCGTAAAAAGTTGAAGAGCTCGAACAGCCTGCCACTGGCACGTGGCTACGAGGCACACAGACCTCGTACTCACCGCGGCTACACCAACTTTTCATAATTACGAAACCTCGAGCTATATGTCAATCTTAGAGTTCTTTTCAGTTATCAAAAATACATTTTAATATCTCGTCTATCACGCATGAATTAATGCTGCGACATTATTTTCGAAGCTCTGCGATTCAGCATTGCTATTTTATTGGAGAATACAATTCATCGATAGGAACACAATTTGGAACACTCCAATTAAAAATTGAAAAATTACGATCGATTAATTTCTTACTTCTCACATATTTGTCTTGTTTTTTTTTTGGTTTTATCGTGACGATTATTCGTCGCAGATAACATTTCTTCGCGACACATTCCCGTTTTCTCGCCCCTTCTCGCATGCTGCACGAGAAAGAATTCTTAGTTCCACCGTTATCTTCTTTGCCACGAAAATAATCTCTAGAGTATCCTCGGGTCTAATAACGCGTAGAAACTGTACGTACACACGTCGCGACGAACAAGTTTAGCGATAAAATTCCCCCACGGCGAACTTCATAAGCAAACGAGAATTGGGAACGCTCCGTTGTTTGCCAGTCTCATTTTTTTCCAACCTTTTTCCATTCTCCGTTTCTCGTTCTCTACCGCTTTTTCATTCAATATCTTACCCCCGAGGCTCGATAAATGTACGAACAATGTTACCCGTATCTGAGATAGTCGTACCAGTATGCTGTAAGCTTTTGTTCCATTTCACAGATTATACTTCCGGTAATCACGACGAGATCGCGGTAAAATATATTGCGCTATATAACGTCTCCAGAGTACGTCGTCCATGAAAATATTTCATCGTATTCAATTATTTTCTATTCTTCTACACGAACAATCTTATTTCCGTTTACGAAATCGTTAAGTCTCATCAACGTGTCAGGAAAACTAGTCAATCTCGAAGATGATTGAGTTGGTATTCAATTTTCTCTAGCGATCAAGATTTTCTCAAGATAATTAATCATCAGAGCCCCGTTACCACATTACGTATAATACTGTCGCGCGCTATACCTATATACATAAATATATACATATACACACCCACTTCTATTATCTCCTTAAGCCCGTGAGTAATACGTTCAGGGATGATGATTTCCGGATCGCGGGACTTATGAAACTATAACGTCTTTCGTAGTGCCCATCGTCGCTAATGCCACCAGCAGAAATTGTACCACTTCCTAAACCACTTTCTATAATACTACAGTCGTCGAGTATTAATATACGACATTGAAAATTGCCGATCAACGTTATAAGTTCAGACTCAAAATTGCACATATATATGTTTCAACCCTATAAAATTGAACACTCGGTAAATCCACCCTCGATTATTGAATAGGGTGGTGGCCAGGGGTGGACTCTTTTTATTATCTACGTATATAAGTGTGCGAGTGTGTACGTGTGCAGATGGCAACTCAATTTTAACTGTTTTAGTTTTAACGAGAGTAGCCTGTGTTTAACGTATAACTATCGGTTTTACGGCAAACCGCACAGGCAGCGGTGACAATAATTTTGTCATCTATCGACGTAATCTCTGCACGTGCCTTGAACAAAAAACATACATATACACACACAAAGCGACGCGACAGACTGAGCTTAACTCCCGGCAGGCTCCTCGTAAAATAACAGATGGAATCAATAATACCGACCTCGCGTGGGTTTGGCAATATATCTATATAATATATGTCAACGTATAACCGACAGAGCTCAATCGCTGCATTCCGTTAAACAAAAATTCAACGGTTCATTATCTCATCGAAACTTTCGTCAGCTCCGAAACTCGTCAATTTTATAACCGAACTAGGATTCCACAGATTTCGACTTCAGAACAGAAATATAAATTCGTCCTGGCCCGATCGCCATCGTATAAAATGGTTGCACCGAATTATTCGAGCGACGATATATAATCGAAGGACGTACATGGTTTATCATCGAACGAGACGCTCAATCACAAAATGACAATTTGCTTTTCGATACGCGAGCAATTTGTCGGTTAAAAACACATAATTACGCGGTTTCGGGCATCGAATTCTGTCAAAAGCGAGGGAAAATGATCGATGATTCGAATAATATTTTTAACGAGTGAGCCGAGCAAACTTGTCAAATCATCGAACGTATATTTTTAGATGCGGCGCTTGGCAAATGTGTATCGCGTCACGCACTATTCGACGTTTCATTAACGTTGATTGATTGACAAATATCGGAGAGGCAATTTGATGTTTCGAAACCATAATTCGCGTCGCTTAATGCCTCTTAGGCTTATCGTACATATCTCAATGAATTCTTGATTTGAAGTTCGATCACTCCTTTCGAAAGTTTTTTCGATTGAAAGTCCTTTTTTTCTCGATATTATCATGTTGCGGTATAATCCTACCTTTACGTGGCCCATCATGCATGATAGTAATACCGGGAGGACGACAGTAGCACGAATGAAGTTATCAACGAAAAAGGAATTGGAGAGAGAATAGAGGACGAAGCATCGTTCGGCCAACAATGGAAAGTTAGACCATTGTATCGACGCGAGCTTCGGGATTACCTTTGAAGCAAAGTCCAAGTCTCCATGTAAATCGGTAGAATAGGAATCAACGAGAAAGGAAGGCACAAAACAGATTACATTGGTCCTCGGTGCATCCTATTCGATTGATATAGGGCAAATTTGCATGGACTCGGGCGAGACAAAGCGAGTCGAATTTGAAGATAGCTCACGAAATAGAGGTCATCAACGGTATCGTTTGACGTTATTATCGATCATTTTTCCATGTGAAAAAGTGCATCGAATTTTGAAAAATATATTCGTAAGCTGGCGCGAATCTGGCTCGTCTCTAGATGCGAAGGTGGAAACGCGAGATCCGGGATATTAGGCGCTTACGAATTCTCGAGCTGACGCCACGAGACGCTAGGTACAGCGGGTTAGATAGAGGCGGAGTATAGAGTACACCGAGCTACCAGCACCTACCCAAGGAAGACGAAGCGTACATATAAATCGAGCAACTTAAGCCGGTATAATGGACTATCGATTTCGTGGCAGAGCAGAAACGCCGGTAGCACACGAAGCGAAAAAGGCATGACAGGGGTGTAGGGAAAGGTTTCCACGTACGTGTGTAAGTGTGTATATAGTGTAAGTGTATGGATCAACTACGACGTTAACACACCTACGTGCCGTACCTCGCGAGGGCGTCGCTCCGATCGCGTTTATTTGCTGGAAAATTAACTGTAAGTCGATGCTTCGTGCCCCGGAGGATTAGAAAGAATCGGTTCACCCGATAGCTGCTGCGAAGATACGCCTCTTTCTCGATTTATCGTATTCTTTAATACTTGACTCTGAGAAAATGAACTTGCTTATTCAATTACAGCGATGATAGCGATTAAGTAGAATATCGTTTACCGGCATTAGCAATATTTATCTTTATTTCCACTTTTATTATAATCCGGCGGTTTTTTCAATTAATCGAATGTAATCGATTTAATTTTCAATTAAACGAATTTAACTGAAAATTTGAAAATTAAAAATTAAATTCAAATTACAATAAAATATTTTGTATTATTTTTACAGTTACAACGAAGCTTTCGTGATTATCGAATTGTACAAAGATATAAATCATTACTTTTCGGCCGTAGCGACGTAGGTTTAATCGGGCATTTGACTTTTGGGGAATTGTACACGCTGATGTGAAAATGTTCGCGCGGGATCTATTCAACAAATCTTGTTAATTCGTACAACGGAAGAGACACCAACTGGTCGTTGGAAAATCATTAACACTTTCGCGAGCAAGGTAAACCCGTGTGAGTTTCCTCGGGATGTATGTTGAACCCTGCGTACAGCTTCGTGGGGACAGAGGAGTTGTACCTGCGGCGCATTAATCGGATTCGTCAGCGAAATCGTGCAAGGTACCTCTGACACTCGAGCGGTTTCAGTAATTCCTCCGGAGCGCACTCATGGCCTGCCGCACTCTCGGATCTCGCGAGAGAGCGCATACTGCCGAGCGAGAGCTCCGGGTATAACCGCGAATACACACCGCTGGAACAAAACTCGAAACTGTACTATTCGAGACAGTAGGTACACCATACAGCTCTAGAGCTTGATTGTCGTCAACGGGAATTGGATTAATCCACTGGCTGAATAAAGACCGGGAATTCGGGAGTTAAAACGGAAAATCATCTTCAACTAAAGAATAATTTTTGCGAAATAATTGCGAATAATTGCGAACGATTAACGGATAAAGATAGCATCGAAAAAATTGAAAAACTAGCGCCGATGATACAAGCGAATGATTACGAAATCTTTTAATTAAATAATCTTTTTCTCTGCTACCCCTAACTCTTCGGTGCCCTCGAAACAGCATCCGTAGCGTATAAATTTGAAACAGTACGAAAAACTGTGCGATACTACGAGATTCGTTTATTTCAGTTTGGGTCTCGTATCGTTTGCACTATCGACACATCCGACACTCGGATTACTCGACGTCTATTCGATTCACTGCATCCTGGATATACCCCTATCCGCCCATCGTGGCGCGTTCTAATTGATTCCCCGTTCCAATTAGAGTCGGCAGGGAGATTGCAGAAAAACGACGAGGAGCCCTTTACAGATATACGTGCACATACGTACATATACATATATATATAACGTATCCAGATACATAATATATATATATAGATATATATCAAGTAGTACGTAACTATCGAGATCTCGATTGAGATAGCTCGAGCACGTGGTGCCGCTTAACCTCACTTTCTCTCGCTTTTTCCATCTCAATTATGTTCCCGTTCTCCGGGTCTTACCCAGCGTTCCACCGACTTTTCTTTCTTTCATAATCTTCTTTTTTTTCGACTCTGTCGAATTCATTGCGATAAAGAGAGATTCGAAACAGAGAGTCGATTGCCGAAGGTGAAATTAGCTCGAATTAAATTTTAATTCAAGGGAGTGATATTTGTAAAAAAAAATGGAATCGAGCATTCGCACAAATAAGGAGTCAAGGGTTATCGTTACGTTGGCTTTACTCTCGAACATCGCTCTTCCGCGCTCGATCCATCAATTTGTCCGAACATTAAAGCCCGCTTGCCAATCGTGTGAATAATCGCGTATTTCGTGCATATAACGTTATAACCCTTCTTGCACCTCTCGGATTCTCCGGATTTCGCGAATTATTTCCGCGATGCCCGACAATACCGAAGCGTTAAAAGCACCCTCGCGTGTTACATTCGCCCCGAGCCGTGCGTACCTATATATCATGATTCGCGTACATTCCCCTACTCGTCGCGCGCACACTCGACAACGTCGTTCCTCGCATTCTTGCGCATGTAGCACGCAAAAAGCAGCGACCCCCATTATGAATAATTTAAATGCATTGCTTTTTAAAAATAAGGATAATGGGACAGGGGGGAGAGAGAGACAGAGAGAGAGAGAGAGAGAGAGAGAGAGAGAGAGAGAGAGCGCGAGAGGAGCGTATCTCGAGTTCTTGCGCAACGATTCGCCAGATGCAACACGGCGTATTACGAACAACGAAAAAGTTGCAAACTGTATATGCTCGGGATGTGGCTTGGGATGTGGCCAATATTATTTCGTCTCTTGGATGGCGTTACTGACGTACAAATATGTATATAGGTACCAGCAGCGATTACGTGCTTTCCGCTCTCGACTCTGTTTACCCCGGAAATTGTATAATAAATACACATATCTACGTGTAATGAAGTATTTATGCAAATACGAAATTCGAATTAATGTTTAATACAATTTTACCGGATGTTTCAATGAATAGAAATTTCGCAACAAAAAAGGAAAAACAAATAGAAGAAATATTCGCATAATAACAAATTCCTGGCGGTTAATATTTTTAAAGGAAAATTGAATTGAACGTTCGCCATAAAATTATATTACAGCCGATATACCTTTTCCAGCCAGAAACCTTTCGATCCGCTCTTTTGTTGCCAATAATAATGAAATCCTTTGTACGTGCGTCCAAAAGCACTCACGTCTCGATACCGAGGAGAATAACTTTTAATTTTCCGTACACCTTGTATAACGCAAACGAATTTACGTATTCGTATACAAGGTGGAAAATCAAATATCGTCCCGCGCTATGTCACACGCGTTACACATCCCTAGGAAGTGAATTCAACCTTCGAGAGAGCGAATACCAATCTCCGTATCGAAGAGGTTACATTGGTACACAAGATCCTTCGAGGTTTGAGAGCGAATGTGAGAATGTATGGTATCGTATAGTCACGAGGTGGAAGCTCACTTCTTCGACCTTCACTCCCGGTCCTAATCTCTTAGCTCGCCGGTAAACATCCCAAGACTTCGACGTTCTAGTCCCAAGGACCTTTTCCGCATCGGCAGAGATTTCTGATTCCCTCGTTCCACCCGGCTCTTTTTCAATCTGTATATATATATAAATTACGATTCCTTCAGGCTTTCTCCCGATACATCCTTCTTCTCGTTTAGCGGCGAGATCTTCCCCACGACGCATACAACGACAACGACAATGACGATCCCAGTGGTGAGAGTCTCGCTTTGAGCGCAGCCGTACTATTCGTCGCTACCGCACTTTTTGTTTCTTCGCCTCGAACTCGTATATACACGGTATATCCGAACGAATGGAAAAGCCAAGAGACTTTTCGACGGGGTTGGGTTTCTACCCCCAACCCTCACTACCCCCACCCCTACTGCATCGTAGCCGCGAACGTTATATATCCCGTCGAAGTATCCTGGGATTACGTCCACGGAGTCTAATCAGTCCGATTGCCTGCAATTTGCCGCCCTTATCTACCCTTAGTTCACCCTTCGAAGTAGATGGGTTCGAAGGAGGAGCGGGTGAACGAGAAGTAGAAAACCACCGCTACCGCCTGTCCCCTTCACGCATTTCCGCCGACTCCGGGGGTATGCCCCCTAGCGAGATTCTTCCCATTCATTGCCATCGTTGGGGATCGAATTCTCTCTCTTTTTTTCGGAATTGCGCATCTTACTGCTCGTGGACCAAACTTCAATTCGGCGTATTCGTGAACTTTATCATAACTGCTCGTCTGACGTTTCTATATAAGGGGGCACAATTGAGAAAAGGCGAACGGGATACTCGTTTTGTTTAAATTGGTTCTTGCGCTTGATACGAGAATGGTCTCGATGTCGAGTAGAATATAAATATCGATTAAAGGGATGAAGAAAGTGATAGCACTTGTGATGTCGCGGGGGCACGCTCGATAATATGTATTTTGTCAATTAAATCCGTGCATCTCGTGCTACTTGATCCTGGCAATTTCGTTCTCGGGATTAATGCAAAGGGTTAGTTGTCTCAAAAATTTATTGAATTTTTTAGATGCAGAGTTATGGTCGAATCGTGCTCGTAAAATTATCGATATATTAGAGAATAAATGGTTAGAAAATAACACTCACCAGCGTTGTTATTGGCGAAATTTAGATCCTTACCTATAACAAAAAGATCAACGAGATAAATAAAATAATTGTATCGACGTTTGGTTACTATTGTTTCAATTTATGAATATATCGAAATTTTTTAAAAGTACGAACGTGTACGATTCGTCAACCGTTGCGAGCGCCTGACAAGAGCCGCGAAAATTTTGTTTATCGAAGCGTAAGGTACATAGCAAGCAGCGACGAAGATCCTTTTCTACCTTCGACAAATCGTGCTCCGTCGATCGTCGAAAATCCTGCTTTTATCCAGCTCGCTCGCAGAACGCGTACCAAAAGCCCGAGCGATACCTTTTTGGGGAATTCTCTTGTACTATCTATCTCGATCCTTTTTCCCTACTCACTCGCGACAGAAATCAATGACGCGCCGAAAGAGAGAAGAGAGAGAAGGTAAGCGAAGGAGAGAGAGGGATGCTGGAGAAGACTCAGAGAAAAAATAGCACAAGGGATGGATGAAAAAATTTCTTTTCAACTTTTATTCCTGTAAAGAAAAATCCAGAACTCGCTATCCGGGATAAAAGATTGCGTGCGGGGCAAGGTCGCTGCTATTTTTCGTAAAATGGTTTCGCAGCACTATGCGCACCGGTATCAGGTAAAATGTAGATTTGCGAAGTAAGACAGAGCCAATATGAATAGAAGAAAAGTATTTCTCCAAGACCGTGGAATTTTTCATCTATTTCATCGTACCGATATTTGCGTATTCTCGATACAGCCGCGATCGGATTTTATGCTTATTGCCGATATGAGAGTATAGAGTCGACTGTAAAATTTATGAAATATAGAAAGCATTTTTCAGCCCCCTATACCTGATAACCGCGTGTATATCACTTTTTTCCTCCACGTCGTTTCAATTTTATTTTATACTCGCGAATGTTGCCAGCTTGCGCGTGGTTTCGATATTGAACTGCAAAAAAAAAACGCGAAAACCTTTATCGTCTTTTTCACGGAAATAAATCATTATTTTACGCCAAAGTAATTAATCGATTAATTTTGATATTATGAGAATACAAAATAAAAACATTAACCAGATTCGAATTTTCGGCGAAGATGTCGCCCGCTAAAGCGTCGGTAAATCTTTTTATCACGAATTAATCGAATATAGCGCAAGCGTATGCCACAATGAGCTAACTTCGTGCAAGTTACGAGTATCACGATCGCGTCTTTTCAACGGGAGTCGGGGTATTGCAGCAACAGCTAGTGGTGAAAAGCCGCGAGAGAAAAGATTGCGAAGGTCTAAAAGGAGGGGAATAAACAGCCGTCAGGCACTCTTTCCTCTGCATCGACGCCCTGGCTGGCGTCTCCTCCACTGGGCTTCTTTACCTTCAACTTTGGCTTTTTTTTTAAACCTTTTTTTTCGTTCTTCTTTTCTTATTCCTCGTCCTCTATATCCTTTCTCCTCCCGACCCTCCGTACAGCCTTCGACCACTCGACGGTCCAAGGCCACTTGGGGCTTTCTTCCCAAGCTGATTTTACCTCCACCCAGATCCAACTTGACGCCACTTACGGTCTAGGACGTCCTCCCGTTTTCTTATATATTATGTATATATATATATATAATATATATACACGCTTTCACGATCCTCGTGCCTCTTACTTTCCGTCTCGTTGCCAAATGGATTTTAAGGTTTGGAGAGATTTTCGCGCGGGTGTAAGAAAATAAGCGTGGCAAATTGGTTATCGAACGAAAATCGATAGTTATCGAAAGCTATCGGCGTCTTAATTTATCTAATTACTAATTCAAGTAACTGAACGCGTTTTTAAGCCACGAAAATAATGGCATTAAATATCCATAATCGAATCTAAGAAAGATCGAGGAAAGAATAGCGAATTTTTGTGGCTGAGGTAAATACTCTCGTCATCCTATCATAATTTTGTAATCCTCTCTGTAGAATTTGTAAAAGGCATAACATAATACACGATACGTAGATGCAAAAGAGAAATATATTGACAAGTGTCCAAAGGGCATTCCGACAGGTGTCAACTGTTTTGTTCGTTGGTCCGTGCAACCGTAACAATTGAGCGTTCCGTCGTACTCGGGTTGAGCCACCAGTTTGACAAAATAATCATTCAAGTGACGCGGGAATAACGGCAGGGGAGGGGGTATGTGTACGAGGTAGATTGTGGCAAAAGGCCGAAGGGTGCTGAAGGTTTGAGGTTTCAGGGGAGGGGATAGGATAGAGTTGATCGGAAAACAGTGGATAAACAAACCAGGCAGGGGACAAATAGCAGGGCTTAAGGGACGAAGGGATTTATGGTTGACTGCCAGAACGGGGAAACAAATTTCTCGAAATGAAGACATTCGTTCCCCGATTGCTGGTGCCTAGGTATAACAAAATACGAAACGACGAGGAATCGTTTGTCGAAGAGACGAAAAGACAATCTTCGACAAACGTCACAGATATACCCTATTAGTTTCAAGTCGAATCGTGGGAATTCTACGAAACGCCAAAATCTCGAAGGGTGTTACATCAGTTAAAAAAATTCTTCGATCATTACTCGACGACTAATGAGAAAATTAAATTCGTTGTATCGTCGACTGATAACAGTTACTGCGAGAAAGAAATAATGACCCTCTTGAAAATAAATAGGTGGAAGAGAATATCGCGAGATATCCGCGTGAACGAGTCGAGAAAGCTGAAAAATAGTTGGCGCCGTTGCCTAGGCTACTAAGTAGCCGAGTTACTCGGTGCCGACAAGTCTCTGCCATTGAGAAAACGAGTGAAAAAAACTCACCCTTCTGAGAAAGGTGCACAGGCGAGGGAAAGAAGAAAAAAAAGAGGCGCAGTAAAAGGATGATGGCACACGGCGTGTGTCTTCTCGGTTGGTACTTTCTATTTCTCTTCTCTTCATTCTCGGTACATCTAACTCTCTCTCTCTCTCTTCCTTACATTTTCTCTCTCGCACTCGAACGAGACGAGAGACAGTTGAATGGATGGATTTTATTATTTTTCGCGTCATTGTTCGAATCGTAGAGATATAGCTCTCGAGACGCGGAATAGCGTTGGTTAGGGGGCACCGCGTGCGCGACAAGAGATCACCGAGAGCTGACGAAGGGTGGAAAATAAAGGAAGAGCAGGAAGGTGAAGCGAGGTGGATAAAAAACGGAACAAACGAAATTTTTGACGTCGTGAAAAAGCCTTGCGAAACGTGAATGTGGAAAGTCTGATGGAGGGAAAAGAGCGAGAGAAACGAGGGAGGTTCGAGGCGACTGGTTCGGGTCGGTGAACGTATATCTGGGCGTAGATTTACGTACACACGTTTTATACCCTTATATTTTTCTGTTAGCTAGTCTGTGAGTTATGTACAATTACACACGGATCGTGCACCCTGGTATATAACGTTAGTATATTATGTACTGGCACGATATGTACTGATAGCGGAAAACCGAAGCTGACAATGAGATGTATGAAGGAACGCGCATGCGAGGAAAAAAGGGGTAGAAATATATATACATATATACATGAGACAGTATGGAATTCGATAATATAGTTGGTAGACTCGATGAAAAATTGAATGTCTTCCATGTTCATTGTTCCCAAGCATTGGTCGATGGACCATTGGAGATCGACGAAGAAAAAGTTGAAAAAAGGGGAAATAGCGGAAACGGAGAGTGACGGTGAACATAGAAACGGGTGCGATATAAAAGGGCTGAGCTCGAGTTAAACTTCGGAATGGAGCACCACTTTTCTCGTTCTATACCGAGAAATTCTTAGACTACTCGATACCTCGAGCTTCTCCCAGTGTTTATTCAATGGACGACGAATTTGTTTTGTTAATTTAATTTCGAACTCTGGATTTTCACGAAAAAATCCAGACAGGAACTCGAAATTAACCCCATGGAAATAAAACAAGTTGAGTTCTGTTTTGTGTTGGTATATCCAATAGCTTTTAGGCTTAAACTAAGAGATAGCGGTGCTCGGAGGAGCAAATGGAAGGGAAAGGTTCACCCTCCCAAAAAAGATATTGAGATAAAATTTTATGTACTACTCTATACATATATATATATTTATCTAGAAAGCGCTACGCTGATTGAGCCACTCGAATCTCTCTCACGATTCGATTACATTGACTCCATCCCTTTATATCCTCTGTGGAAGCGTCTCACAGGAATTCCCTTTCGTTCCTGAAGGCAAGAGGGATAAGAAGAAAAAAAAAGATTTTTCACTCGTGCCACGAGGGTCTTCGGACTTGCTAGTTGGCGAGTTTATGGAAAATTGCTAGCTCGCGAATAAACCGGTCGTACTGTTGAAAATAATGTATACGTGACGAGAGAGAGAGAGACTGCGTCGTGTACGAGCGTCGTTAACTTTGTTCACTGGGGACGCGTCGAATTTTTGCGATTCGTTCGTAATCGCGTTTGGTTCATTTCGCGAATGAATTTTTTTTCGTTTCTTCTTAGTGAAAATCAATGTCTCCCTTACTGCGAGTGTCATTATTTTATTCTCTCATTCGTTCTCCCATTTCTTTGTTTCAAATCACACCTATATTTCAAGGCAATCGTGGATCACTTGTCGTATTTATTAAAAGTTATTTATTTATTGCCGAAATCCAAAGGTCGTCCTCGCTCACAATACGTCTTTCAATCGAGTGAATTCTACGTTAAAATTGTATTTGAAATAAAAAATAGATTTTTCGGAAATTGAATCAATGCGAGAATCATCGAAATTCTGGATCGAATGTTGTATAAAAAAATGGCTGTCGGTATTATGAATTCATAAATAATCCCAAGTCGCGTATATATGTATGTTTATTCGACCAAAGTCGTTTGTAAGGATTGTTTCGTTGCCCGTTTTTCACTCTTACTTGACTGGCTTCAGCCCCTATTGCTATGTCAATGTGTCTTTTCACCCCAGAATACCGAAAAGCTCGGCTCGACTTGGAAGATTCGTAGTATACATATAACTCTATCGAATCACTTATCCATGTCGAGGTGAAGAATCGTATCGACGTGCGTTATATCGAATCACCGCAACCCCTTTTGCCTCGACATCACTCGCCATCGCGCCAACCGGGGGGTGGAGTCTAGAGGTGCGGCTGAGCTTTTTGGCCCGGTTGAAATCCTGACTGGATGAAGCACCGGTAACAGCGGTGCTAGATCCGACCGTTTCCTATATGTGTCAATGCACGAAGTGGAGTAAAACTGGTGGGCGGGGGAGTATGGGGGAGGTGGAGAGTGGGGAGACAAAATAAACAACTTGCCGGAGCGTTGAAACGACCCAAGGGAGTCGGAAGATTTCTCATCGTGCCGGCTTTCATCTTCTCTTCAATATCCGACGCGAGAGAACGAGACTCGTCGGGGAAAAGGGGACGAAGAGTAAATTTTCCTCACTCACACATGCACAGATACAAAGTGAGTATATAGATTTTTCTCACATCCCTATACCCAATTTGCGTGTTCTCTTGGGTCCATGCGTTTTCTGACAAAGTGGTATAAATCGCAGAGCCCGATCCTCTCTATACAAATGAGCCCGATATAAAGTCACGCGAGTCCGGCTTCCTGGTCACACAGTCCAGGGTAATTGTTTTTATACGCATACGCCGGTTCCTCCTACACTTTTGGAATTGAACAATCGAACGACAATAATTTCGGACGAATGTATAACAGAATTTTTTTACGTTCGTCAGTCGTTCCATTTTACTTTATCGCGCGAACTTTTTATATTCTTGTAGGGGTATAAAAAATAACAATGACAGAAATAAATAGGTTACCCTGGACTCTTACTTTCGGAGTTGGATTGAAAACTGTCGGGAGAATGTTGGCCGATGAAAGCTCGTGGGTTGCACGAGTCTGAAAAGTTCGACCTTGAGAAACCTTCGAACGCAAGGGAGTGAAAATAAGTTGACCGGAAACGGGCATTGTGATAGTGGGAGTGCGGGGGCATCGACCTCGTCCATCTCGTACGCGGTTATAAGCGAGGAGAATACAGACACCCCCCGACGGCCAGCAAAATGTACGTACGTGCTCGGCCGAAGGTAATAATTCGTGGTTTTTGCCGGTCACCAGAGCCAGCGCGAGCACCCGCAAGCTCGCCGTCGTACGGAGGCTCGCTCGAAGCGCGAGTGAGAGAAAGGGGAAGAGCGCTATCGCGCTCGCAGTTCGAGCGGTGGAAACGTTTAGATAAAAAATGGTTACGACTCCCAGGGCTCTTCATCTCCGGGATATGGAGCGAAGAAACGAATAGCGAGCCTTCGGAGAAAGATGTTTTTCATTTTCCTACTTTTTTATTCTTTTTTTTCATTCACGAAATTATTATTGCAAGATATATTTTTTCTTTCTTTTCGTTATCGATCGCCCCAATTTCCGTATCAAATATCAAAATTGCATCTCTTCGCACGGTTGATCGGATTATGCGCGTTTTGACTCAAATTGTCAATTTACAAATTCCCCATCATCGTGAACAATATCTGCTTTATTCGCTCGTCCATGTTGCGCAAAAATTTTAGCAGCTTTTAACAGAGCATTTCGTAATTACAGGGAAATGCATAAAACGTTTCGAAATTACAGGGTATTCCACCGTATTGTGTAAAATATGATTGATTGATTTCTTGCCCAATAAATTTTACGACCGAAGCGGAATGAATTTAATGACACAAATCGAACTTTCATGCTTGATTAAATAAACGGTTAAATTGTTTTGCCATTTGATAACAGCAATTTCGATAAAGTAACTATTTTAAATCCCTTCGTAACGAATAATTTATCTATTTTTCCAGGTTATATTGATATCAACATCGGCTATAAATATTATCATATCGTTCAATTTCTTCGTCTACTTTAAATTTCATCCCACGTTTTATCATCTGTGACACGTCGTATATTCTCTTCGATAAATCGTTTTTACCAACGAATTATCTTGAGGAAACCTTCGTAGGAGGATAAACTTTGAAACTGTTATGACACTAGAAGCGTCGGTTCATCTGAATAGCAAACTGAGACGGGCTAGAATGCATCCACGGGCAATCGAGCGTTATCGATTCGTTTGTATCTGCAAATATTTGCCTAACGACTCTATCCACTCTAATGGGAGAAGCTTTTGGGAAGTTTGAATTGTTGGATATACCTTACCGTCGGCTCATTCGCCCCTTCGGCGTTTTACAGCGTTAATTGCAATAACAATTAGAACGCTTGGATATAACTATATAACGAGATTTCTTCGACAAGAAAATCAAGATTGTTCCGAAAAAGTGGATTTTGCAGGAAAGTTAAATTTAAGAGGTACAGACAAATTTCCGAAATTTCTTGTACAACACGAATATCATAAGCAACCTTCCAGTACTTGGCCATTATTACCGTGCCTAGCGAACACGAGTATACCTGTATTTTTATCGCGAAATCGAGTATAATCTATCACGTCTAAATGTCTTGACTCGAAGTTATCGGTGTAAATGTTAAAAATTCCTCGAATATATTTGACCCTGGTAGAATATTCCCCCGTATGAAAATTTGGATTCATAATATTCATATCAAAATCACATTGCAGAGGTGTGAATTCATGAATATTAGTCGCGTGACGAAACATTCTACTGATGAAATTTCATTTTGTTATGAATATTCGAAAACCCAGAAATTCGTTTAATAATATCACTAGAATTCTCGCATTGGTGAAAATGCTTCGGTATGGCATATGTCGAAAAGATATTTATATCGTTGTTTCGATTATCCTTCGTTATACCTGTGTGTCATTAAATTATCTAATGCAAGTATCGTAAATTCAATTCTTTTATGATTCATTATACATATGAAATACCGTATAAAAGAAAATCTTCTTGTTCTTGGTAAAGTCTACTCGGTCGTATCTTCATTAAGAAACCAAGAGATATTCCCTTTATTACGCCATTCCTTGTGTGATAGCTATTTCTTCTACTGCGTTCAAGCTTTGCTGCCTTTTGTTTTCAGTCTGAGTGTATGTATCAAAGAATTTTCTCTATTTACCTTTGTATATTATATCATCTATACATACTTATATATAGATATATATATACCTAATGTATTCCACCTACATACTTTCTTCCTGCGTTTTCAACTTTTTTTTACGTTCACCGTGGTCACCCGTCGAGTGTCTCTCGGCCCTCTTTTTCCCTCTCAGAAGCCGGTAAACGGCGAATAATCGTCCCGTGGTGGCGGCCGCGACGTTGCTCACAGGGGTCGATCCTTTTGTTAACCTACGAACAATGCGAGCTCGCGGTCTTTTCCGTGTCTGACCGCAGCCCGAGCGTTACTACTTGAAAATTTTCCGGTCCACACACGAGGCTGCGGAGGAAGCAACGGAGTTAAAAAAAAGAGGGAATGAAACACCCTACGGGAAAGCTTTTCTCAACGTACACCCTTTCCGCGTGCGGTTTAACCACAGACACGGTTGCCCTGCTCGACCAAATCACGTACGGATTTAGAAAATAAAAAATCTTCACCGATACTCGAAAGTATCCATTGTTGATACGATTCGAAATAGCTGTAGGACCTTAGCGATATTCGATCAAATCATTTCGTTAAAAATCTTCTAATAACAAATATCATCAATTTCAAAATTGTTTTCAACCGGCGACTAAAAAGAAGGATGATAATTAAGATATTTTTTAATGATTCGGATACTTGTATTTAAAATAGCATAAATTTTCCTCTTCCTACATCCGCAACTTCGTCGCTATATAATTTTGAAGTTTAGGGTTTGCCTTCAACGTGTATTATCCTCGAGTTACCTGACTTTTTGTCTGGCCCGCGTATACAAGAACGACTCGGAAACGATCTTACGAAAATGCGTTATTATATTTAAGCGGTGCAAACAGTGGTTTCCTGCAAGATTCTCAAGACTCACCATTTCTTCTTATGTTTTCATTATCTTTTCGGTGTGTTTCAACCGGTACGTACACTCACCAACTAAATTTTCATTGCTACTGGCGGCATACTGAGAAGTCAGAGCTCCACGAAATAAATGAAATATAGGGCTCGCGAAGTAGTAACGGGAAGCAGAGCTAGGGATGGGTTGGAAGATTGGGGATAAGAGCAGACAGTTGATAATGCTATTTTCCAAGCAACTCTATTATTGCAGACGAATATATCATACGAACGAGTGAACCCAAACTCGTCTACCAACGTCCACCTTTTGCCAAACTTCCCTTCGCCACGTCGATTTTATGCGTTCGCTGCGAATCAAAGTTATCTTTTTCCGTTGGTGTATAATATACGATCGGGGGACTGTATGCATGGAGCTTCATGAATTGCATTTCTCAGCATTACTTCGGCGCATCGGGATCGAGCCAGTGTGCGTTTTATCACGGGTTATCTCATGATCTAAATTTCAGACGCAGCCGACAGGAGTCTTATGGAACATTTAATATATGGCATGTAATTTAATTTAACCTTCCGTTACTTTATTATTACGTTTCGTCGTCACCTCGGGGCATCGGATGGAAAACCGGGGAGAAGATCAAATTAATTTCGCTATTTCTACGTCCGGTGTGCAATAATATACGTACGTATTTACATACATATATATACATAGTTTTGCGTAGGAGCGAGTAAAGTACGTATATGCGTGTAAGCGAGAATAAATTACTGTTCTACGGGGAATAAAGCAGTATGCAACGAATAATGCCAGTATGGGTTCGCGTATAATTTGTTAACGTCAGAAACGAACGAAATATTGTAACTATCCGCGTTTGCTGAATTTCGATGTCATCGCGGTTAATGCGATCCAAAAAATGTCAATCAGATGGGTGAGGGTGCTTTTGATTATAATGAAATGCCTTTGTGCCCAGATAAATGATTGAAAATCGTGTGTGATCAGTAATATTAATTACTATGCTCGCTACAGCTCGTCCGTTAATATTTCGATGTACTAATGGGGCCCAAAATGATGACAATTATTCCAGCATTAAAATAAATGTACATTATTGCGTTATCACGTGTCAATTAATGCTTATTAATTAATAAGTGGTATGCCACATTGGAGTATCCGTTTATTTTTCAATTCTCTTTCAATCTCTCGAATAATATTACATTTTCCAAAATGACTCTCTCTCCATTGTATTCGTTGAACGCTTTATTTTTTTCCGTATTTAATTATTCACATAAATGTTGCATATACAATATTAATCTTTTGTTTTAAACAAATAAAAAGATTTAAACCGCTTCGAATGTGAAATTAATTATGAAAATCAAAGTAAGGACCGTAAAAACATTTATAAATACGGTTTTCATACACGATCGATTTTTAATGGGGCGGCGATCCGGTCAGAGTTATAAATTCCACGTTGAATTGTAAAGTGTTATACATATTGAATACGCGCACGTACCGTGTAATTTCATGAATTTACCACGATAATTAATTTTTCACGTTTATAGGTTCGTTTCCAATGATTCTCACCGAGTCAATGTTAACGACGGAAGGATAAAAGTCGTTCAATAATTAAAAAGGTATGACAAAATATTTACGACTATACCGTGTTTCGACGAGAACACGTTGTTTCAATTTGTTACCATAGTTCTTTAATTCGATCGGGCAGAGAACAGGGTTTGACTGCATTCGTACCCTCGTACACTCGTATATTGCACATTTATATGGTACATGTAATGTATATATATATATGTACGTTGGCTGGTGCGTGACAAATTTTCAGTGATCTCATGGGAGTTTCGACGTTGGAAAATTGAGCTTCGGGCAAATCGGTCGATGAGAAAGCGGTCGAGGGGCGAGGGAGTGGAGGAAGGGGGGGGGGCTACGAAGGAGTTGCGGGTCACTACCTCGGCTCTCCCATTCACCGGAAAGGCACCACATAGGTATATGGGCACGATACCTTTATCGCACCCCTAACCTTCGGGACTCGTAAGCGCAATATTTTATGGCTCATCGAGCTACAACGAGATTAGCTTCGTATCCGAATATCTCAGTGAAAAATCCATACGAGAGATCCAATTGCTCGAGGGATAAAAAATATTTTAAAAAACGATCTAAAAATGAGCATTCGGCGAAAAATATTTCCCAAGAGTGAAATGTTCGACAATCACAACAGCCACGCTGTAAAGAAAACATTGGTTATGCGAAAGTCAAATAAAGTTTTGGCGTATAACCTAAAAAAATCGCGTGTCCGTTTACTGAACTTGCTTACTCGACATCGACGGACGGGCATCACCCGTCTCTCTCTCTCTCTCTCTCTCTTTCTCCCTCGATGCTAATAAATCGCTTTTTTTCAACGGCAAATTTTGCTAGACCATGATTGTCCGCGCTTCCATCATCCTGGCATAGGTGATTGGCATAAATCGAATTTATCGAAAGTCGAAAAGATAACAAAATGAATACGAAAAAAAAACGAACAGCTAACGTAACTCGTAACTCGTCTCTCGTCAACTCTGTCTCGTTACTCTCGTTACTCGCGCGGTGATGGAGGGTGGATTTCGACGCCACCATGTCACCAGCACCAACTACTCTCGAATTAATTACGTACATACGCAAAATGTATATGTATAAACACACATATACATCACGGACGATGGATAATTATAAAGTAGTCTAATTAAAAACGTGACCGGTGTGGATTCGGTGGAGATAGTCTGCCGTGATGCCGCGAAAAGCGAACAGGGGAGCGATAATTATACGAGGACGAATGCGCGATGCGCCGAAATTTTGGGCAGGCATATTTTCCGAGCCGAGGCCTGCCATTGCCGGACGATCTCCGCGACAGCACACCGCCGGTACCGCAGTCGGCAATACATAATTTATCTTTCGAATACGAGAGTGTCGACCCCGCCCCCTCCCTCACTACCCGACCTGGCCATTCAACGGTCTGACACCAATACACGCTGGCTCGAATGTCGGCGCGTCCCATTATGCGGACGTTGAATAGCACGAAATTGCCAAAAATAGCCGGAATCCGTTCCGGTCGTTCATGCACCATTACGAATACTATAAATGCGTTCGCTAGACCGAGCGAAATGTTATCTACGATTTATACATATATATATATATATATAAATATAATTGTATGTATGTTAGTCTCGGTACTAGCGAATTGACAACGTCGAAACCTCATGTCCCAAAAGTCGTTTTTGTTCCGTCGAGTTATTTGCGGGAACAAAAATAACAAAGAGTCAATGATCGTTCTAAATTACTCATGCCAATAGAGGCAAGCGCTTATTCACAAGCGAGCATGTAATTATTTGTACGAGTATATACCGTCTATACGAAGCATAGGCTAGTTTGTATTGTCACGCTCGCATAACTATTGCGCACTCAAAAACTTTCGAAATAATTACAGGAACCTCTCGGCAATTGACTCGGATAGACGCCCGCTGGCTTTGGGTCTAACGGTTGGGGTCGTTTCAGACGTACGGGCCTCTCGGTCTCGCTGTCTCTTTCTCACCCCATCGCCAGGCACACGCCAGCACACTCTCCCCCATTAATGAGAAAAGTTTGCTTTTATCTTTTAAATGCCCCGCGCAACACCACTAATTGCTGATTTTCAACTTTGAGTACATACAGACGCGTATAAGTATGCGGAGTCGTGCACAAGCTCAATCGTTTTCTTGAGAATTTATTCCAACTAAACGAAAAGTGTCATTGAAAAAAAAGGTTGCCACGTTTTAAGCCGACTTTCGAACCACCAGTGGGAAAATTTTTACGAAAAATAAAATGCCACCCGCGACGAGAAACAAAAACTCAACAACAAATTTAATAGCCGCGACGGTACAAAATAAAATTACAAGTTTATATTCGTGTAATTTTTAATTTTTCTAACTCGCGGTGAAAAAATGTCGGGTGTATACTCGTAAAATGTGTTGATTATTGTTAGTTTCTTTTTTAATTATACATATATATGCGTATAAAACACCAAAGTAATCTCGCTGATGTACCCCGCAGCGAGAGCTTTGACGCTCGTCATCGCACGAGTGATGAATTAAGAGGAGTTTTCATATCTCGATCTCGAAACTCTGTCTATGAAATATATATATATATATATATAATATAGTTGTACGAGCATGAAACGGGGGATTGAAGACGATTTTGGTAAAGCGATTATATCCCGATCCAGATTCAACCAAGTGACAGTTGAGTAACATAGAAATAAGCCATAACTCAGAGTGTCTCGTTGGGACTCACCGATTATCCTAATCGCAGAAGGACTCGACCACTCCGTCTCTCTCACTCACTCGTTCGCCGGGTGTATCCCCAAAGCACCGTTAATTAATCTTCTCGATGTTATCCGCAAAATGATCCCCTCCAGGACCTGCACTGCTTCCTCATCTTGAATCTCTCTCTTCTTACCGGCTGCTCGCTCCACCCTATTCCTTGCGATTATCAGCCTTTTCACTAGATGATTAATTAACGCGCGACCTAACAGGCGGCCGAGGGGGACAGGGCCTCGTCTGATAAATATCTCACTACCAGCACTTACACGAGAATTTCACCGTATAAATATCCATGTGTATACCAAGACGCGAAGTTTAGATCCTTGCCTGTCGTAAGCTACCTTACCACAAATAACCTTCTAAATCGCTCGTTATACCTGTTCTCTACCGACATATATACTATATGTGTGTGTTTGTGGATGTGTAGACATCAGGATGTACGTCATGAATATATATATATACATATGTATATTACTGGACCGCGTATAAACCGGTACTCAAAGTCATTAGCCTGTTATAGTTCATCAACTTGGTCCTCGATCGCTGTTATACAGCAATCTGGTAAGTTTACCGATGTTATAGTACCCGGATTGTTATTGTATACATGTAACACGTATGACGTACGTAGTTAGTGGCCCGTTCACATTATAGCGTCGCGCGTGTTACGAGGAGACCCACTCGATCGGCATCGATCCCCAATCAAAGACAGGTGCAATTGCTGATGACAATGTCGTAAAGCATCCATTATAATGCCAGCAATAAAATAAAATAATTGTCTTCATAAATTATATACCTATATGCAGCAGGCAATGTCGGCAACATTTCGACTATAACGTAGAGACAAATACACAAGGGGTGACTATACTGTGCACAATTCGATAGCGATCGAAACTTTTTTCTTCCGTCACGCGCTAATTATTTCGTTAATAATTCAATCCATTCACCGAGATACGAGACAGAACGAGATTCGTTGTTACAATTGCTGGCGATAATTGTGGATCGATATGAGAATTGCGCGAGAGAAGCGGTCCACCAGGACGATAGTGAATAATTAGCGTCGAGAGACGATATCAAAATTTAAAGAGTACCCCGGGTGGCCTATGCAAATTACTAATATTAACGTAATCCGGGTTACGGGATTATAACATCGATGAAACGACCGGTTAAGATCCATAACGACGAATTTAATTTTCTCGAATTCGTGGATTATTCAACGTCGTTAGAAATGACAGTGAGAAGATTTGATGAGAAAGATAGAAGGCGAATGGCACGTAAAATTTCAAATTCAACGGAGATAAATTCGTTATACTTTGTGCGGTAGGAATCAAGCGCCGGGCGTGAATAAGCCACGGCATGTCTAAGTAGGTTGAGGACGAGACATGAATATCTCTACCCTTTGAAACTTAATGCGCATCGACGCAATTCTTGTACATATGTATACACGCAAGCTCATTGCGGTATGGTAATTCCCGCCACAATGCACAACCGCAAGTTCCTACCCAACCGGCGCGAAGTCGCGTTCGCATATCAGGCTTAACGTGTATTAACATACGTAAGGCGCTGTGTCCTCTGTTTTCCAACGGTGGAAAGGAAGTGGCGAGAAGGAGAGGAGATATAAGGAAAGGGTAGACCCACACCGGCTGTACATTATAAAGTCTAATACAATGTACTTATGGCACGGGCGAACTTAACTTAACAGCGAGCACCGGAAACGTGCCGCACGTTGTTAATTAATTGCCGTGTAAGAGAGGCTCCCTCTTTCTCTCTTGGCCTTGATCCTCCTCTCTCTCTCTCTCTACCCCTCTCACACACACCGACACACACGCTCTCTCTCCCATCCGGAATAGGGCGTGAAGACGTTACAGTCTTGAATGCGCACACAGTTTGTCGTTTTGTCGTTAAGCACGTAGGAGATACTTCTAGATGGAAAAATGTTGGCCATTTGTGGGATTATGACAGCAAGATAAGAAACAGATAGTAACATGATTGACGAGCTTGACACCTTCGTGTCTTGTCCCACCTGGGAATTCGGGATGTCGAAGAATGTTTTATCTTACTTTATCCAGAGGCACGTGGCAGTGTCGTCTTTCTGACGATCTCGCAGCAAAATCTACCATTAAATATTACAATTGGTTGCGATGGACGTTTTCACGTGTTGCAAGAATCTCTCATTTTTCTCGCGACTTCTCCCATAATTTACGCCGTTTCGTGCAATATCGTACGCATACATTCGCGGATCAACGTAATCACTTGCCATTCAACCTAGAATTGGCATCGATACGGGGACGAGGGATGACTGCGATCGGGAATCTGTGGTGATACAAACATGGAAAAAGGGAGGAAAAAAGTCCTCGATAAAAAGTCTGTGTGAGAAATCATGACGATATTGCGAGAGGGATGGAATCCCACGGGTAAAGAGTTTTCACAGGATGCGCCATGGCCATGGAATATTGTAGAACTACCCCGTTCGGAAGTTGAACGAAGGTAGTTGAAGCCAAATACCCTTCGGGGTTTGCGCTAGAGTGGTCGAACCGGGACGATGTATGCATGTGTCCGTGTGTTTCTGCATGTGTATGTGTACGTGTTCATGAGAGAGAGAGAGAGAGCAATGATGGAAAGAGAAAGAGAGGCAAACAGAGGGATGGACGTATCTGTATAAAAGACGTAGAGATAGAACGGTAGGATGAGCGGGAGTTAAACTCCGCAAAAAAAGGAAGATTAACCTTTTGTCTAGCAGGCGCTCGAGCCTTCCTTTATCCGAGTTGAGCACTCTGTCGCGACACCCTGTTTTTGTTCGTGAGCTGCAGTGCCCGGCCAGCCCCTACCCCATTTCGCCTCTATTCGTTGCATAGCACCACCTTGCGGATTCACTCGGTACCTTCCCTTTCTCAATTTTCATATACCGATATGACATTCTCTTCGACAGGTTATCAATGCGATACGCCATATAAAATTCGTTCCTTCATACCCAAACACTTTCACCTCAACGTCACCTTGGCTTGCGCTTCGGATAATATTCATGCCCATGTGGAAACAGAACGTAATTGTGATCATTTCAACACCCCTAGGACTAGAGATGATCTAAAGCTCGTCCGACTCGAACGTAGCACGTGGAAATAGAAAAGGTAGCCTTGATATTTGCCCGATCCAAGCGATCCTTATGTGCGCATTCTCACACACGGACGTCACAGACGGGAAAATAGTTTGGCATTTCGTGTTTGCCAACTCGCAGACATGCCAATGTGCTTCTCGCGGTAGCGCGGAAACCTGGAAACCCGTCGGGATTACTTAGCAAATGAGCTCTTTGCGCTGGGAAATCATCCTCTACGTCACTGGAGAACCTGTCTAGCGAGGTGATCCATTATAAAGCTATTTGTATTTTGTTTCAACCGACAAACTGGACCAAGCGCACAAGCGGGCTTGGTATTTTCGTCAATCAGGTGGAAAAGCACGAGCGGGCATATATACTCGACTGGAGATACGTCGCGTCGGAGAGCTTTCATATTTTTGGCGGACGGAATATTAACGGATTACGTGGTACAAAAGTGTCCGAAACCTTTGAATAATGAAGAATCTCGAGAATTTATCACGAACCATGAATTCAATGATAACTGTTCGTCCAACCTCGCGCTCGTGTTAATATGTTGTTTCGAGCACGTTCTCTTCTTCATTACACGTTCTTGCCCCACCTAAGACCAGATGCGTGGCGTCCCTTATTTTTCTCTTTATTCAACTGTAATTCTTCGTTCGGGGATCGAGGCACTGAAGTACAATTCGCGTTAAGTAAGTTATAGCACGAGAAAGAGGGGGTGAGTGAGAGAAAGAGAGAGGCACAGAGGGAGAGAACGTAAGTAAAAGGGAGCCCAACTGCGCGAGTGGTGAGAGGGATAGCGAGAATAGAAAGACAGGACGGGGATGCAGGGAGACGGTAAGAGCGAGCTTAGCAAGGGAGAGGACACGGAGTTTGGCCGTGTGGCGGTGGTGGTAGGTGTTAGCCGGTGGCGTTGGCATGCGGTCTCGGTACCGACCTTACCGTCGAGCATTCCACTACTACTTAGAACTCGATATGTTCCACTTAGGGTCTGACCCGACGCCGAGTGTAACCACTCGGACGCCCATAGGGAATCCAGCGTGTGACGTGTGGCTGAAATAATCCGAGAAAGGTAAGGGTAGTTCTCCGCTTGTATACCGGTGGGTGTACGTACCGAAGTCACGTGTTTTCACCGAGGAGAAGTGACGATTTACACCATGGACGAGACTGACACGAGCGTATACACCGGTAGAGCGTGTATATATACGATACATCCGGCTCAGGGTCGTTTTATCTCTTCTCGTAAAAAGCAACGTGGGCGCGCGCGCCCCCTAACCCCCATAAATATAATCACGGGCATTCCTCGACAAACGGTAGACCGTTTCGCGTGTTGTTTTATTCTTTTACCCCTTCTCCTCTTCGATTTTGATTCTCAAGTTGTATATGCCGCGAGAAAAAATTTCGTACAGATAGCCACGAAACCGTCAACGAGAAAGATTCATGATGACGGAGCGACTTCCGGGATACGAAGCGACACTGACGCGTTTTACGCTTCCGAGCTCCGCGCCTAGTTTTCAGGATGCTACGGGGGAATATATCGTACGCTGCGTTCCGGGAAGGGGTGGGGGGATGGTCGAGTCGAACGAAAAAAAAATTCACCCGGTTTATCGTGTAGGCGAATGAAAAAAAGGAAAGGAAAAAAAAGAAGAAAACAACAGAAAAAAATAAAACAAGCAACGGCGAGTGAAATACGGCCTAGAAAACCGAACGGTCTTCATAAATCCAGCACGTAAATCAGTCTTTATGGAGTTCTCCCTACTACCGCTGGTTCGGACGCTGGAAGCTATTTGGAACGCTACGTGGCACGGACGACCGGAAGTACACCTCTTCCTCTTCTACCTCTACTCTTCCCATCCTCTCTCTCTCTCTCTCTCTCTCTCTCTCTCACTAGCACTCACACACTGTCAATGTTTGTTCGTGTCCATCCACATACTCGAGTTGCCAATTTGTAGTCCCCGAATATGGCCGTATTGTCTTTTTATCGTTTCCAGCACCGATTTCATTCGCATCAACGCAGAGTGCGCAATAATAATAGAGGTCATATAGATTTGGTGACGTAAACGAGAGGAAGAGTAAATAAACCCGAAATATATATATATATACTGATTTTTTGAAACGAGCCTCTCGCATACTTCGACTTTAATCTTCGTGCGGTAACCCGAAATGGCGGTAAAAGTCATGATGAGTCAATTACTTTTTTTCGATTCATCGAAATTTTACTGAAGTTCTCTAGTCGATACTTTCGCATCTCGTATCGTACGAAATAGCGACGAGTACGAATAAATGCAATAAAAAGATTGAATTATAATGTGCAAAAGATTATTCTCTCTCTCTCTCTCTCTCTCTCTCGGTCTTGCATCACGAGAACAACAATTGCAACCCACCACGCATGAATAGGATTGTAGGTACATATATTCGGAAAATCCATCGATCTACACACTGTATTACGCAGTACAAGCCTACTTGTATCGTTGTGACCTAGCCACTCTATACTGAAACAACCGATCGCGAGACACCGGGGCTTGTATAGTCGACAGATCGAATCGGCTTCGGAGGTTTCTGCGTATTCGTACGTAGTGAACGCTTACCACTCGTGGCATTCGAAATACATGACAGAGAGAGAGAGAGAGAGAGAGAGAGAGAGAGAGAACGGCAGCAATCGTTCTGGATACACTGATCGAGTGAAAAGGGGAGTAGGCTGTGGGTGGGTGGTCGATTGAGGGGTTCAGCACGGAAAGGCGGTGGGAGAGGGTTACCTATATCACGAAACGATTTATCATCGATTAAACGGACGTAATGCGGCATTGTTGGCGGGAAGTGCAGCGATGGGGTACAGGACGACGAGCCCGAGAGATAGGTTAGGCGTGTATAGGTGCGAGGTCATATCGGGATTCGAGTGAAATCCCGGTATTGAGTCGCAATCAAGCATGCATGCAGCCTCAAGCGTACCGGATCGCGGCATTGCCCCCTTTGCAACTCATAGGCCCTATATCCATATATTTGTATACACGATCTGCGAAGCGATACGTAGTCTCCCCTGTGGGATGAGATTGGGACGGGAAGGGCGGGAGGGAGAGGGGAGGAAGAGGAGGAAATATAGGATCGGTGTGCTTCGCTTGTTACCGAAGGATGTGCACACCACCACCGCTATACGCTCGTTTATATTGCACTGGGCCTCGAATTGGGTGGAAGCAGCCCTCGAGTCGAGCGTGCAAGTATCTCCTATCGTCGATTGAGCAAGATAGAGAATTGCGAAATATCGCTCGTGTTACGAAACTGGAGCGAGGGACGAGCGACTCTGGTAGACCCGCGTTCGGCTAGTAATCGATCGCATATTGCGTATATCGATACGAGAAAAATATATACTGGTATTGTGACTTTTCCATTTCTCATCGTCCATCCCGAGGCGTTTTTTCTTTTGTTTTTACAACGTTCCATTCGCAACGTTTCGGACGTCTTACAAATCCCTATGAAAAATCCTTACGACTAATCCATCCGTAAGATCGAGGGGGAATTTCGTACAAGATTTTTTACTGATTTTATACGTTGAAATAAGAAAGATACTTTTTTGACATTTATCCAATACCAAGGGAAAAGAAGTTCTGTCAGGTAAAAGTGTTTGTAGCGATTTTTCGCCACTTATTCGGCTATTTCAGAGCTACGTACCGTTTGGAATGGGTTCTTTTGCGCCATAGCGAATGTCGAGTATAAACGGAAACGTGTGCACTCGGTCGTCGGAGCGTCGTTTCTACCGGCGGGAATGGCCGCGGAGGCGTCGCCTCTCTCCCCGAGGGAATATCCACGTACATATATAGACATACACACTCACACACACACACACACAAACACACACACACCCTCACCCACACCCACACACACACACACACACACACACACACACACAAACACACCCAAACTTACACATATATTTAGACATATACATAGATAATAACGCGTATATATAATAGATGGGTGTGTGTGTGTGTGGGTGTGTGTGTGTGAGTGTGTGTGTGTGTGTGTGTCTGTCTGTCTCTGTGCTTGTGTGTAGGTACATAACGCCGGTACATATGTGATACACGCGAACGAAGTTCGTAAATCTCGGCTGTTGCGGTCTCCGGGGAACCGTGTCTCAGTCACACACCGACCCCGACTGCCAAGAGTTAAAGGGGCCTGGATAGCGTAGATGGCGTATCCAACCCTCTCTTCCTCCCTGAGTCCCTTCCTCCTGGAGTTTCCACCCACCAACGAACCCAGCCATATAGCCATTCCGCGGGCTACTCTCGACCTCCGCGTCCCTTACGTCTCTCTACTTTCAGCTCTTTCGCAGCTTTGAGCTAACTTAATGCGCCTGTAATCCACTAATGTGAGTATCCGCGTGCGCAACTTGGATGAAAGTCGAGAAAAAAGTAACGAACAGGTATATATGTGTATACAGTAACAAGAACAAAAAAAAGGACGTTTTGATAAATGGGAAAGGAGGAGGGGAACTTGCGAGACGCTTGAAACGTTATTCGACATCTATGCGAAAGGATTTCTCTTCTCGCGCCTTGCTATATATTTAGCCACATACCAAATTCTTCTGATTAAAATATTTATTTTTTGCTTTTTTCCCTTATCTATGAACATGCAAATAATTCCGTGCTACGACTGTTGCTCTTGAATTTTTCAATGTCTCGAGCTTTCTCTACCTAGCCATGATTACAAGTCTTTCCTGATTATATTTTTTATACAACACAATTTCTTATCATTTTTTTGAAGATCTTTTTAAATTGGCAAACCAAACGTAGTTTTTGCTCGTCGCGTGTGTAAAAAATAAAAAAAATGAAAGTCTCAGACATTTTCTCGGTACTGGAGCCTCGTAACATCGTCGTCGATGTAAGAAAAGTCTCGCGACTTTATAGTCGATCTTTTATTCTTTGTCGTGTTGTAATGCCATATTGGGCAAATGCGTGTAAGATCCCGTGCAGTCTAATGTTTTCATTCCAAGGTCGAATCGGCCCTCGTTGCCGTTGCTTATAGAAACGAGAACTTTTCTTTCACTCACGCTTCTTTAATAGACGTTCATACATTTCCAGCCCTGGTACTTTATATCTTTACCATCACATGTCCCATTTATGCTTGCTTAATTGTGGAATTGCTAATATGCCTGTACTCAATGAGAAACTTCCCTCTCTCTCTCTCTCTCTCTCGCTCTCTCATTCTCTCTCCGGGGTCACGATAGGGACGGAAAAGCTCGCGTGAGCGAGCGTCGTTGACCAACGAACGAAACTCGATCCTTGGTGACTCGATTGGATAATCCAGACTCTTTCATCGAGGTGGAAACTTTTCAAACGGTCTATTACTATACCTCCAGCTTACGCTACCCTTAGCAAGTGCTTGCGAGTCTCTATGAGTGAATAAGTACCTACAAGTGTCTTCAAGCGTCCGCGAGCTTCGCTAAGATTATCCAGTTATACACAACTTCGTTACGAAGTTACGTACGATCCTTCTCCTCTCGTGTGCTAAATATGTTTATCAAAATTTTCAGTGGCGAAAATTTCATCTCCTTGCTCCATCTATTTCGTAACATACCACGTGTTATATATATATATATATATGTGTGTGTGTGGGGGGGGGGGGGGGGGGTGTCTGTGTGTGTGTGTATATTCGATTTACGACGTTACTTCGATTTCCTATTTCTTTTCGTCCTTTTTCCCATTATTTCGTTAGTCTAGTTTCCTATGTGACATCGTACATAATGTATCCAGGTGGTACCTGTACCGAATTTCGAACAGCATACACTATGTATGTAAAGGGAACAACGATGCGTCTTTCTGGGAGAAATCGCGGCTCCCTATTTCACAGGGGCTGTGTGAATACACGCCCATGGTGGTACGCGCTCCGAAGTCTTGTATAGGAGAGAGGAAGAGTGTACAATACCATCGTGTATACATACATATATATATTTATATATGTACGATAAGTCCTGCGAGTGGCGCCACGACGGAGAAATTGCTTCCTGCGAACGACGACAACGACGACGAGACGAAGGCGGCAGGCCCGAAGCAACTTTTCGTATAGTACACACACGTTCGTACGTACCTACCTCTCGCCCTTTTCTGTCGGCGTATGTCACTCTGTATGTTAACAATGTTGTAAAAAAACATCAAGATTTCTACGCGGAGGGAGAGAAAAAAGAGGATTGTATTAAAAAATCATAATATTAAAGGCAATGAAAAATTTTACAATATTTTTGAAGGTGTTGATGAAATTAATTTCTTTCTTTTTGTAGCGAAATATTAGTTAAAACATGCGCAAGGATTATTATGGCTGGGGAAATAAGGTTTCTATTTTTCTTGATTAACGTTTTTGTTATGTATCTCCCTGTCGCTCCTTTCTATCTGCGTATTTCGCTCTGTATTTTAAGAATATTGGTAAAAAAAAGATGAAGATTTCTACGTTGAGGGAGAGAAAAGAGAGTAGTTAGTATGAAAATGAGAATATTATTATAAAAGCAACGTAAAATACGTCAATTTTACAAAATATCGGAAGGTGTTGGTGAAATAAATTTTATTTTTTTTCTAGCGAATTCATTATTAATTATTTATTTCCCGTGTACACCGAACGCAAAACGATAATACATACGAAAAGAACGTCGGTTAGTAGTTAAAACATACCTACGTAAGCATTATTGTGGCTGGAAAAATAAGTTTTCTTACTTTACAACGGTACTATGTCACTTTCCTATAACACACGGTAATTTATTGATGGCGAGAGAACACTGAAAACGTCTGGACAGTCCTCGAGGCGCGAACCCCCGTGCTTTTCCTGCTTGTGCATTTTTTATGCCGTATATATCTCTCACTCTCTTCATTCGCGTTTCCCATTCTTGACCGTAGCAGCCGAAAACACACGCGAGAGGACGCTTTCCCGCGATTTATAGTAACTGCACCTCTGCCGTAGAATATTTTTGGCGACATTTTTGCTAGAACTTTTTGTTTGTATTTTTTTTTAAATATTTTTTCCCTGGTCGTCCTCTCGTTGCCGACGAACCCTCGCGCGCGCTTTTCGAGGCAGTTACTCGGCTGCTCGGGAACCACCACGAACACTATTCCTACGGAAGGGACCATCCATAACTCCGCGACCATCCCCTCGAGCTCTCGCGGGCTCGTTCGTTTCACCTTCTCCAAAAGTGTCCCCGTTCCAGACATTTCCGTCCTGTCGTTATAGCACACGGGATATTTCAGGGAAACCGTTTTTTTTTCTCTTTTTTCATTCGAAAATTCCATTTATTCGGGTAAATAATGCCGTTTATCCCGATATCCGTATTCTTGTGGCGATAAGACAACTTTTCAACTTGTCAGCGATAAATATGCGATAATTCATCAAAATCCGGCTGTCCGCCTTGAAAAATGATTTTGAATCTTAAAATATTACAGGAAGCTCAAATTGGAGTTGTAACTTTGTCAGTAAGTCAAAGCGCAGAACCATTAAATCGAAAAAATCTTTTTTCAAAATTCGTTTGGAAAATCTCCTATACCCGATCGTACCTACGTATTTCTCCGTTAAAAATGCACTCTCGTTTTATATTCCCAAAAAGAAAATAGACTATATGAAACAAAAACATCGAGGGGCCGGGACTTTATCGGATTTCCGTATACGAGAAATCGGATACGAGGCGTTCTCATTGGTCGGAACATTTGACTGACCTATTCCCTGTCTGACCCTGGTCGCACTCCCCTCACGTCATCGCCCACGTTATACCCTTTTTACCCCTACTCGCGGCTCTCGACTACGTACGTTCCAGGTTTAGTACTATCCCTCTCCATGTAAAATTTATGACCGGGGAAATAAATTCACTATCGGAAACTTGAAAGTCTCGTCGGCGCGTGGAACGAGATGAAGGAAATCGGGTGAAGGCGAAATCCGAAGGAATAACTATACGTATTACGGCCCAACCGGTGTAATATAAAAAAAAGAGCGAAGCTGCGTCAAATAAGGGTTGTGCGAGCAACGCTTCGACCGAACGTGTCGCTTGGGGGGTGGGAGAAATTGCACCCATCTCAGCTCACGGCATAGTTCGACAAGCGCGAAAGCTCTCTTGCATCGCGTAAGCGTTGCAACAACCTCCCGTTCCATTTTTTTCAACCCCGTAAAAGTTTGTGTCCCAACTCTTTTCGTGGGAGACTCGCGTCGTCCGTTACGAACTTGTTACAACTCGGCCAACGGGTAACGTAACGCGAAAGTACGTTGCTCAATGATAAATAATTTTTTTTTCGAACTGTACGATAATAAGAATGTGTATTTATGAGATATTGATTGCTCTCGTTTTTTATCAACTTTACCGTAGAACTCTCTCTCTCTCTCTCTCTCTCTCTCGCTCTCGTGCAAAGAAACGAGAGATTAAATTTTCCGATCGAAAGTTATGAATATTGGAAGACCTTGGATTGATGTTTTTCCGGCACGCGCGAAGTATTTACGGAGTTTGCAGTTCGTCCTTTTTTTCTCTCTCTTCTCGCTTCATCTTGTTATACATTTTTCGTATCCCCGATACGTATACTTATGAGTTCGCGCGTTATGCTCTTAGCACTGCTGCAAGTTTTTTCTCCGTCAGCCATCCAGGCCGTATCCGATCTATCTCTATTTCCCTATAGCACCGACGAGATCAAGAAATGCGTTGTAAAACTTTTTCGCTAACGGGCTGAAAAAGTTCGCCCTCGCCCTTTTTTACGTGCTATATATACCTACTTATGAACATACATGTATATAGGGGAAGGCCAACCTCTCGCCGTTCTTTGCGCACGAGGATTTTGTGACCATTTACCTCGGTCAAGGATGTTATCATGCTAGTTATATGGGTGTGCGTGTGTATGCGTTTGATATAATTTAGCTACGTTCCGAGGGCATTAGTTCGAACGATAGATAGTTCTGGGAAGAATATCGGTGGATCGACCAAATGTGAGCACCCGGGCGTGTCGAACGAACGTTTTCTTGTTCCAACTGAATCTTCGATCCGTCTAACAGATATCTGGTTCCACGAATCAAAATATGCGTTGGACGGTCAAATATTTGATTGCGCAAACTGCAGATACGTTTCGACACTTCCGAACGGGGATTTGGTCCATCCGATAATTTGTTTTTCTCGATGGATCTAATTCATAGTACGAGTGTCAGCTGTAGGTACCTACCGAGAAAAATTGATATATTTTTTATTTAGATAGGATTTATCAAGCCCCGTTGCTCGCCTATAAATTTGGGTCGGTTCGAATAAATTTCGATCGTTGAAAAAAAAAGTGTCTTTTCTCTAACAAAATGTGTTCGAATCACACAAATCGATTTTACTGGGTTTACACACGCGTGAGATTATGACGTAGATTGGAAATCTCGGATTTATGGACAGGTTTGATAAAGTGTACGTACGTCTGGCGATACGAGAGATAAAACAAACGAGGAACGACTTACCCTCGACTACGGGATGGCGTGGCTTGTAGGACATGTCTGAAATAGAAAAAGGGGTTAGTGATTAGTACAATTAGTCGAAACAGATATTTACATGAGTTATTGATACCATTGAATAGGAATAACAACCCTCTGTCTCAATGCCCATCAATATTTTATTTACAACGAAACGATGATTTATTTCCATTTTTATTTTGTCGAATTTCAACCAAAATTGTTTTATAAAAAAAATTGTATTTTCTACAAAATGTGTATAATGCCGATTGGCCATGTGCTCCACCATCACCATCGTAAATGCCAACATTACATTCCAGATCGAGAGAGACAGAAAAAGAGAGTAATTAAGAATTGTTCATTTTTCCAATAACTAAAACCATCATCGCGTGCCTGTCAAAGTAGCATTTGGAAGACACGAAATACATCTATAGGTATATCTAACTGCCAATCCACCAGATTAATAAAGATCCTGGTAGCCAGGATATTACTAGCTCCGCCAGGAGCGGGTTTGCCGAGGTGGCAAGGGGTAGGGAATGGGTGGGGATTAATAAGACATCAGAGTGCGCCAATGTAACCCGTTGAAACTTGGAATAATTATCCCGAGCACACGACGGCGTTCCGAGAGCACCGGCCGCATTCTCTCTCTAATGAAGAGACTCGCTCACCTGCAACGGCCCAGGGGGTGGTAGAAGAAGAGCGAGGGTTGGGGGGAGGGCACAGAGACGAGAGCGGGCGTGGTGCATGACGTGGAAAATAATTGGAAGTTTTGGGTACGAGGACGCCGCCGCTCGCCCCCAACGAGAGTGGCGCGGGCAGATTCGCGTCGGTGGATGATGACGGCGTTGGTGGTAGTGGCGGTAGAGAAAGGGAGGTTTAGAAAGGGGTTGAAGCGAGCGAGCCGAGAGCATCAGACGCCATCGGACTTTTGGTTGCTCTCTCCCGTGAAAGCTCAGAATGATGGCAAGAGGCGAGAAGCCTTCGCATTTGCTGCTCACCATACCGCACACCCTCGCAATCCCCCTCGTCCTTTCTATCCTGCCCTCACACCATTAATGCAACGATGCAGCCCTGTCACGTATATGCATATGTATGTATAAAAGACCTTTCGCCCGCTCTCGGCCTTTTGCGAGAGAGAATGTTAGAAGTTTCAATGTAATCAACTTCTCCGAAGAGCGATGTCTGTGAATAGATGGTGGCGCTCTCTGTGCGCCCACCCTTCCTCGATACATACTTTCTCTTTCTATGTCTTACTCTCTCTCTCTCTCTCGCTTTCTCAACGCTTTCGATAAAGTAGCTCTAATGACAGAGTCGATTAATTGCATCTCAAACTCCTCCACACTTTTCTTCTTTCGCTTACTCATCAGTATGTTTTTTTCTCCACTTCATCATTCCTGTCATCGACACTTTTTGTGCCATTGAAACTGTCGTAGCTGAGATCGTATGGGGTGCAACGATTTATTAAAAGAACGGACGACGGGTCTTTATCTCCCTGCTTATGACAGCATTCGTAGATCGGCGTGATGTATGGGGTTGAAATTACATTGAGGTTGCTATATGTATTTCGGAGTTGTTCCTCGCGGTTTAATTCGTCGAATTAAGCAGGCTATATCGATTTATGTTTATGAAACGATCGTTAAAACAGCGAATAATTATCTCAATTTTCGCCACCTGCGTTACAATATTATTCCAAAATAACGTCAAGAGATGAATCTAAATAGACCTAAAAATGAAGACCGAATGAAAATTACACATCAAATGTGGCTAATGCTTGAACAACACGGTACACAGAAAATAATTGGACAAACTTCCCTATTCGTCACGAGTGGAAAGGGTCGAATTCTGTGTACATCAGTACGTTCCAGAAACGTGTGTCCAAGTGTATACGTACTGTCTATACACGTACATGGACTTACGTATAGGGGTTCCAAGCTCGTTCAAGGCACTCGGTGCTACCAAAGCAACGATATGTATGCAGGTCTGCCTCTCTGGAAACCCGTACATGCCGATATCGCGTCGATTTCCTTTCACGGACACGTTGGATTCGAGCTGGCCAGACACCCTCTGCGTACTCCGCGCAACCTACCCTGTGACGCACATGGCAAACATGTGTCGTCACCTCGAACCTTTACCCTTCCACTCGCGTGTTCAACGTGGCCCACACACCTTATGTAACTACAACGTTGTCACAGTAAAGACAGCAACCCTTTGCTAATGGAAACGTTCGTACGCGGGACAAAGTTTCGAGGGTTTTGTAACTTGACAGTAGTCAATTTGGTAACGGTAAACAAAATTGTTGTAAGGGTCTTAATTGAATTCCTTATTGAACGATTCGTACGACGCTGTTTTTTTAACTGGCGAGCTGACGGTCTGTGCCTCATGGATATTTTAAGTGGTTGAGTCCAGGTTGTACGATCGATCGACCTGTGGACCCCAAAATTTATCGAAAGTCGAAGACACCGAGGAGGACGTAAGGTAGAACCGATGACGAAACTCATTATTCAACGAACCGAGTGCCTGCTGCGAACCGAACGAAGCCACTCGGTAGATCGATTGATTCGAGCCGATATATTTCTGGAACAACTTTTGGCCAACCGTCCGGCTCAGAGGGGTTTAAGAAGAATGAGAAAACTTGTTCCTCTACACTCGAGGCCAGGAGTTGTCGATAACGGTTTCTAATATCCTAGGCACGTCACACCCTTCTGCTTTATTCCTTGCGTTAGCCTGCAGGTGAAACCTTTATTGAATTATTTTTCAAGGCTTCAGTCCATAATCTAATAATTAAAATATATGTTAATGCATAATAATTGAAAAATCAGCAATAAACAATAATATATTTAGTTGATTCAATAAAACGAATGGCGGTCTTAACGAATAATCCAATAAATGTTAATTAATTAAATTATAATAAATAATGATATTATAATTATGAAATACTGCTCATAATATTCCATTAAAATCATGTACAATTTATACAAAGTATGACCAAGTGAGATAATTGAAAATCGACTAAGGACCGAAAAACAATTGAGATGTGGGGAAGGGGATTCAACGAGAATATTGAATCCCACGAGGCTGTTGTTCACGACGGATTAAGCGTGATTTCTTTTATTGACGCTGAGCCGGATCCGGGACGGATAAAAAAGAAGAAGGGAAGATATTGCGGCTAGGAGGGCGGTGGCGATGGGAGGATTTCTGTGGCAAAAGAGAGAAGTTTTTTCTTTTTTTCTTTCCACCAGCTAAGGGAGGGTTTATTCTAGTTAGGGTCTTATCGAGGTCTGTGCTTACGGCGTTGCGGTTTTTCCCAAGAATATATCCAAGCCCGTTCACACCGGACTGACCGCGGCTACGTGTCACGAATGGTAAGATTCTTTTTCCTACGGCGAGACGACCAAAGTAAATCGAATTTCTTATTGGAGACATCAATTTCTTCGTTGCGTGTTTAGAGTTGCGAGTAAGGTCGTTCGAAAGTATCTGGCGGTACAATTTAAAGCCTGACACTTACAGCCTAGATAACCATCGACCTCTTTGACGAAGAACTGTTCGGATTTCAAAGTATCTCGGCGAGAGATAGATTTTGTTTCCACAGCATCATACATGATTCCGATACCTCGTCGTATCGTTGGCTCGCCATGATCCTCTGGAAAACCATCACGGTTGTTCTACAATGATCCAAAATTGATGGTTAGAGATAAAAGGGAAAAGCTGAATTCACAGGCGCGCTATTCCGCGATGAATGGGCTTTCGTTTCATTGAAAGGTGAGTCTCATCGGCAAAGTGACGCGAGTTTGCAAAAGGAGCTCGTAATACGATGTCGTGCAAACAAGAGTGCGAAAATTCCGAGTAGGTGCCTCTTATTTTCCTTGGCTCGTTGCTGGGTCTTTCTATCTTCGTCTCTTTCAGTCTCTCTCCATCTATCGCGAATAATACGAAGCCCATAGAAACTCAAATCATCAACTTGGTACTGCGAGATATTGTTCGAGGTGGTATGAGAAGGGAGGAGGTTTGACCCGCGTCGCGTAACGGGGGCGCGAAGAGGCTTATAGACGAGCGCCCTGCGTTATAAGGGGCAAAAGTTCGCAGTGTACAACGTCGTTCGGAAATGAGACGATAAGACGCTCGCGCTCGCGCCCTCCTCGTGCAATCCAATCATTAAAGCGATTTAGCCCCGGGTAAACTCAAATTCCACAATAAGAATTTACGCGAATTGAATTAGCCTGGAGCCTGATAGTTTCGTGTTTGTGTACGCGCCGGCATCGTTGCCCTCGTGTAATCACTTCGAAGAGCGATTACGAGACTGAAGAAACTTTTCGTATATGAAGAAAATAGTTTCGTCCTGGCAATATGTTCGTGGAGGGTGTCACACATTTTCTTCTCTATCGCCAAATGACGCGCGAAAACCTTCCCCGTCAGGTTTTTCTTCATGATTAAATCTCAATGTATTTTTGTGGCTAATCGTATGAACTTTCTCCGCCGAGTAATTTGACGTAAGACTTTTTGTTCGACCCTGTCGTTAATGCCTTTCGCCAGCTTTTCGATGAGCTGCGATCGAGGGATAGGCGGGATGCCATAATAATTTTGGCTAGAAACACGTAATAATGCAACCGTGACCGGTGTAACCAGATGCAATCTACCGGTGGTAAGGTCGAAGAAGAGTAGGGGGTTGAAGAGGGCGAAGAAGAGCTTCCAGGTAGAATTTTCCTTCAACCGCCCTAAACGATAATGCTGGTCGACGGTGTGGAAAATTCGGCGCAGGGCCATCGGCGGTGTCTCGGAATAGCTGGCAGAGAAACTGGCAGGCAGGTTCCTAGACGCAAAATTAGGAACTCTTGCGGAGCCCGCAACCGAGCAGAACGCTTCCGGAAGAATCCACTTATATCAGTATATATATGTAAATATGTATATATATAAATACACACACACACACACACACACCTAACCATGGTACTACCGGTGCAACAAACGAGAATTTAGTATGTAAGGCACGTGTTTGCATCTGCCTTTATGAGCGTTCCCCACGATTCTCCTTTTCGTTCTCATTCTCGGGTAGGAAAAGAGAGAGCCACATGCCAGAGCACCTGCAGTCCCACTTAAGAGTGAAAGAGAGAGCGAGAGAGTCTGAGAGAGGAAGCTTTTTGAACTGGCATGTAAGGGATGAGTCGACGAGGTAGCTCCGTTTCCATGCTCCTTGGCAAGAATTTCTGACTAAGTACTTGAGCATTATTACGGATTGGATTAGCTACGTTACAAGGAAAACCTCTAAACACGAAAATTCATGAAGATGTACGGAGACAAACGGGGACGGATAAGGGTTGAAAAAATATACGAGGGATAAACACGGAGAAGGGTCGGAGAATATCCTAAGACTGACGAGGAGATGGATAGAAGGACAAGGGAAGACGAGGGGGAGGAAGAGTGACGTCGGAGACTCGAGTGAAATTGGATCTGCAGGTAACGGTTTAATTGCTAGCGGGTACTTCGCACCTCAGCCGAGGCGAGAAACGTAACTCGTTTTAGCAACTATCCGCACGCCTAACACGCTTTCCCCCCCTGTCTCTGTTCCAACACCCTGAAAGTCTTTCACCGCGTAGGTACCTCTCTAGGCCCTGTGCTGGTATGCCCATAGTTAGCTCGTTCGTTCGTTCGCTTTCGCGCTCTCGACCGTTTCCTGAGAGAAAACACGCCTTATATACGAGGCTCGCGCTAAGTCCGGAATTTGTTGCTCATCCACCCATCCCCTCGTCCCACGTAGAGTTCGTAAACGTCTCGTGTGTGCGCCATCCCGAAGTCTCGCTGTGCTCTCGAGGAAATTGCCAAGGGCACTAACTGTACGCCGGGCTAACTCCGATCTTTAGTCGTGACTACGGTATACCTACGGGTTTCGGTCCATATACATAAATGTACATACATTCGTTTATACGTATATACCGGCTATGTACTTTCTATATACGTGGAAAGCTGGCTATACGTGTGAAAATAGGGGAAGGAAACGCGCGAGGTAAATAACGAGAACGAAGCCCCTCGCTTTTTCTCTATGTCTATATAGGTAAATAACCATATGGCGCCATCTGGCGGATGAACAGGGCTTTTTCGTTATTGAGTCAACCTCCCCGTGTGTGTGTACGCGGTACCGAGCGTCTCCTATTTTAAAAAATCAGCTGTCCCCCCTTTTTTTAGGATTATATCCACGGACGGTAAAGAGAATAATCAGACGCCTTTTGCTCGCCAATGAAAAAATAAAATAAAATAATGAGAAATTTCAATTAAGAAATTTATTACAGCCTGCCGGTTAGGGTATAGGATTTAAAAAAAAGCAGAAGATCGCCAGCTCTGGTTGTTGATTATAAAGCAGGATTATAATTAGTAGTCCGTAATTCGCAGCTTTGTTTGACGAAGCTCGACGCCGCACCCGGGGTTGAGGGACGAGTACCGTGAGGTTCGAAGCCACAAAGTGTTTGGACGAGGTATAAAGATTGAAAACTAATCGGTATTCGACGGTGCAAATTATTACCTCACTCTGTGCAAAGCCAGGATTTATTTTCCCGAAATAAATTATCTCTTCTTAATTAAACCGTCCGTGAGAGGAACGAGAGTGCTCGTTGGTAGAGTGAACGCATTCGTGTACCACTATGGAGAGGGTCGGAAAATATTTCACGCGTGGGAAAGAGACGAGATTAGTTTTGCCGTGGGTCCCCGGTCGAGAGAACGTGGAAGTAGCGAAAAGGGTGTACCAGCCGGGACGAGGATAGGTTCGACGAAAGACTGGAGAAGGGAAAAATCAAGAGGGTTGTAAAACTAAAGCGAAAGGGGTTGAGAGAGAGGGAGACGGGGTAAGGGGTCGTGAAAAGGGGATTGAAGGTTGGAGAAGAAGTCGGGTAGGGGTTTGAAAAAGAGGATAGAAGTAGAAAAAGGAGAGTTGGGGATTGAAAAAAAAGAGAGGAAGTTGGGGTTTGAGAGAAGGGAGAGGGTTGCAGGCGCGTATTCGAAAAAGCTCGAAGGTGGAGCTAGAGAAAGTAAGAGAGGGAGAGAGATGAAATGAACATTTACCGGCGAAGGGAGAGAGAGAGATGTAAGGCGTAGGCAGCGGAAGGTATACACTGTCGATCGTAGACGCGGAGGCTTGGGATTGCTAGAAGGAGAGAGTTCCTCTCCCAGCAGAGTTCGCCGTCCCGAGATTAATGTTAACTTCGCTCGAGAGTTAATAAGTCTAACACCGATAAATCCCTGAAACTGTCTCTCGCTCTCTTTCTCTCTTTCTCTCTCTCTCTCTCTCTCTCTCTCTCTCTCTCTCTCTCTCTCCCTCCCTCTCTCTCTCCCTCTCGCCGTCTCACTTTCCTGCCCAATCCCCTTTCCTTTTCTCTTTCGCGGCAGAGTGGAGAACCACCCCTTGCCGAACGAAAGGCATGTTGGGATAAAGCCGAGAACGGAGAGACGCGCACCAGACTGTGGCGTTTTTCTCGCTGGCTCAGTGAACTACCCCGAAGAACCTTGGCTCGTCTTATACCCTGTCTTTTACTGCTCCATCTTCCACCTTCGGCGTCTGCTTCCCTCGCGCTCCAGGATATCCTGTGCGCGTACCAACAAATGAACGAAGGCTTTCCTCGGTGCATTTTTCCATCCCTTGCGGTGGCAAAGCACGGTTCACAGGCGATTATTCGTTTTCTTCCTAACTTCGGATGATTTTATGCTCGTTCAGTGGACCACTGATCGCGCGTTGGGAAACGTTCTTGTTTATGTGATTTCCCTTGAGTTGTAACGGATTGAAAAAAGAATTGAGTTGAAAAAAAATTAATGCAGAAAAATAAGTGAAATATAGTTTACATTATTTTGTGATATTTTACAGAACTTACATATTTTGTCATTTTTATGAAAAAACAAAGATGAGATAAATCAGTTGCAGAATGAAAAGTTTCGAAATAACTGTTCACGAATCTGAACCGTCATAACCCTTGAACTAGTGCTATGCATGCTATAGCAGACGAATCGAGGGCTACAGTTGCAGAACGTAGATACATATTTCTGCATGTGTGTGGCTATGCGTGTAAGCCTGGCCAGTTTCCCAAAACAGATTTCCGAAATTTCCTGGAACGAGAGCAACGTGGTCAACACTAGCTCGACGTCGCCACCCTCAAAATGGACAGAGGCAGAGAGAGAGAGAGAGAGAGCGAGAACTGTGGCCTTTTCCTACTAGTGTTAGTGGCAGAGCACTCTCCGGTCGGTGTACGCGGATCTGATGGACGCCGAGGGTTCGAAAATAGTTTCAGAGGACGAAGCGGTAAATGTGTTGTCCCCGCTGGCATACTCGGGGGGTGGACAATGCCGTGGCTGATTGCTAGCCCGACCGGGCGCAAAACTTGACCCGAAAATAAACCGACGAATGCGCTCGAATGCACTGCTCGACGTCGATGCCAAATTCAGCCAATCAGAATGGCGGAGCGTCGCGGCAACGTTTCGATCTCGCTCTTTCCGAGAGTGGATTGTAAAAAAAAAATTATATATCTACGGTGAGTGGGCACGAAAGCGATGATGATGTAGATAGGTTGTATTATATTCCAGGCGAACGATCGGGAGAGCGAGCCTGTAGGGATTTCAATGCAAATCCACTATCCGCGTACTCGTATTTTCCGATCGTCGTATGTAAATATAATATTGCGGAAGTTGATGTCATTTGTCGTTTTTTTCCAAGCCCGTTTTACCGTTCGATATTATCATCAATTTTATCAACGATGTGAAACAAACCGTTATCACTGACCCGCATTTCTTGCTTTTCATCCCTAAAAATTCGTAATCACATAAAGACCTTACCATTGTTTCATCAAGCATAAAAACAAACACATCTGTAAATGTACCGGAACTGATAATTCTATATAGAAAAACGATAAAAGTTCCCTACGATCGAATTGTGTTCGATCAATTCTCCGACGCTTCGAAGAGAATAATTGAAAATTATCGTTCGGCTGAACAGATCACGGCTATGCATGATATATCGACTCAAGTCACGTGAAGGAATACTTTCAGGTATCGAAAGAGAGAGAGAGAGAGAGAAAGAGACTAGCCACGCTCATCATATCGAGCCAAAGTGCATGGATTAATGTATTCAGTAGGTAGTCGAGGGATAAGCCCGCGATAGCCGTCTTCGACACGTCCGCGACCGCAAAGATACCGTCAGAAAAGTCGTCGATCCCTAACAGACACTGAGCGACAGAGTGAGCGACAGAGAGAGAAAGATGTCTGAGCTTGCGTTCGTCCTTGAGACGACACTACATTCCCCGAGCTTCAATGGGATAATATGTAAACGAAAGCGTGCTATAGATCAAAGTTTTCGTAACCGAGGATCCTCGACGTTCGCAGGAATCGTGGTAAGAAGAAAATCGAACGCTTTATATTCCTGGCGGGAGACGTAGCGAGGAGAACGTGAAAGTAGGATGTAGAAAGGTAAAAAGATTGGCAAAAAAAGAGAATGGAGACGAATGGCGGGGGGATATCACGAATCTTTACTAAATATCTCGGGTTCACGAACGCTGGCCACCCGGCACGGAATATTCCACATGATCTTCGCAACTGTATTTCACCTCTATATATGTATGTATGTAACTCGCGGTACAACACGTCCTCGTCATTTTTCGTACCGTGTCGACGTCTCATGTGTAACCACCTTGTGTATGTTCTTTACGACGTAATATATTTTTTTACTATCCCAGGTGGGCATATGACAATGAGAGACGCGACGTGTGTCGTTCGCATTGCTTGCTTCGCGGACAATATACCGACTCGAAAATGGGCGTTCTCATGGCGAGAAAAAGAAATTTAATAGAATAAAGTCATACTATAATCACGAAATGTTAAAAATGAGTAATAACTCGAAATTAGAAAACGATAATTTTCTCGAACTGTATCATCCCCTACTCCATTAATAAAATGTTCCAGTCAAATATTCGGAATAAACGAAGGAAAATAAGTATCATGGGAAAGAATTAGAGAACGAAAAAATATATCCTACGATTTTTTTACAGGGCCCCTAAAAAAAATGTCACCCCATGAAAAATCATGATGGCGTCAAGGGTAGAAGAGTTGGCTCTCGTTTCATCATAGTCTTTGCCCTTTTCCGACTTCGTGAAATATATCTTTGGCGTCTGAACGAGACAGATCCGTTGGCGAATCTTTCTCTTTTTCTCGACTCTTTTCTCGTTTTTTCACTGTCTCTCCCTCTCTTTCTCTCTCTGTCGCAGCCCACGCTCTGTCTGTTTCTCTTGGGCGCGTGCCTTATAACCCCCGCCCCGGCCGTTCAAAGTCTTCGTCGTTGGTAGTGGTCCATCTCTATCCCTGTCTCCGTTTTTCGTGCCGCGCTCTCTGTCGTCGTCTCACGTCTACCACCAGGCATCATCCCTCTAGTTCTCTTTACGGAACACATTGTAATTCCAGCCGAACAGTTTCGCTAGTGGCAAGTCCCTACGTGACCGGCATGTCAAATTCGACACATAAAACTGCAGGAGAGACAGTTACGCCAGCGGGTTAACGTATCGTCCGCACGTGTCTCCACGACGTCCGCTCGCGATATAGCAAGCCCCCTTGGCGGTCCACGATGTCCGTCGGTTTTGTTATACATAGGTATATATATGTTCGACACTTGGCTCGTTGGCTTTCTCGCGTTGTCTATGTCGCTCGAGCTAAGCTCCGTCGCTTAGCCATTGCAAGGAAGGGGTAAAGGAGAGGTTGAGGGATGAAGGGTACACCCGTAAATAATTGCCATCAGGAGTCATTAACGAAGAATCGATCTGGCTTCCGCAACGCTACCTTCGCTATACAAACGCTTTTCACCGAACGACCTTCGGAGTTGGTACGTGCCCGGACCAAAGAACCCCTGTACCCTCTCTTTCGCGCTACGAAGGAAAATTACAGACGGCATGCCCCGAGAAGACGAAGAAGTACTCGCAGGAATGTACACGAAGAAAGAATAACGACAACGGAAGAAGAAGACAAATTCGTCTTCGCGTCAAATTTACCGAAGAAATTGCTAACGGTCCGCTGAGTGCCCTCTAATGAGTCTACACACAGTCGTTATTACGGCAAAGAGCTTACCTACGAGATACCCCTTGCACAGAGCGGTTTGCTCTAGTTCACGGACCGAGAAGAAGAGCGATGCGACACAATGACATCCAGTTACCACTCTTCGAACGAACGAACGCAGCTCGGACGTTATGAAATATATCGAAACATGCACACGTTGTACGGTCGAAAGATCGAGAGGGGTTACTTACAGTTAAAGTAGAGAAGAATTCCAGCTACGAAGACGAATATGACGACGAGAAGTACGAGGAGAAGTAGAAGTATCGTTGGTCGACACCACGGATTACGCGGCACTTCGGTCTGCTTGCCGTCTTTGTTCCGCTTCTGATCTACGACACTTGATTCACCACTGACGTTAACCACGACACCTTTGTACGTATACTGAGGAGCTTTTTTATCGGCCAAAAATCCATGATCGTCCTCGGGATCGGAATAAACACCATAAGCCTCGAGGTTGTTTTTTCTGTAACCATTCGTCTTCTCGGACGTGCCGGCGGCGGTGCTGGACGTTGAATCGCGAGCTTCCGGATTCTGCTTTCGCGGATAAGCCGATGATCCTTGCTGCTGTCCAACCGTCGAGCTCATTTCCCCGATCTTCAGTGTTTGCTCGTACGACTTAGAGGATGGTGGCTCCTGATATCGCGATACAGGTTCGTACTTGGACCTCTCGTAGCTCTTCGACGTCGTTAGATCGTACTTCGATCCCGATGAATCGAAGCCCTTGATACCCGTTGTCGAAGCGTCGTAGCTCGTATCGGGGTATTGTGGATCGTACGATCTTACTACACCGGATGCGGGATTGGTCTCGTAATTCGGGTCGTAAGCCTTGCTCGCTGACGACTCGTATCTCGGCAACGTACCGTACATCTTACCGACGGAATGATACTTGCTGTCATATTTCCTTCCGCCGACGATTTCTTGAGGTTGTTGTTGATTGCTGAAGGAGCCGAGCTCGTAGGACGAATCTCTGGTCTTGATGCCGGAATCGTAACCCTTCGTGCCCAACGTGTCGTAACCACTCTTGGCGGTTACGGGCTCGTAGATCTTGGAAGTTGCATGATGTTGATGTGACGAGTCGGGCTTCTTCGGCTCGAGTTTGAGGGTCTCCTCGGCATAACGAGCCGCGTATTCGTAATCCGTGAGATCGCGCGAATATCTACGACCACCCTCCTTTATGTCCTGCGTATAACCGCGCAATTTCGTAGCCTCGTTCCTCTCGTAAGGAGCGTCCAGATCCGATTCTTGATAACTTCTCTCACTCCTTCTCTCGTATCTCATTTGATCCTCCTCTGGATAAATTCGGCCGTTGTCGTATCTGTCGACGTTTTCACGATCGTAGTTGGACGTCGCCGGAGTTTTTCTCTCGAAACTACGCGACGGATATGCCTGTCTTGGATCATTGCCGTAATCACCGGCCCCGTAATTCTTCGATATGTTTTGTCCGTCCTGGAAGTTGGTCTTCGGCTCGTACTCCAGGTAACGGGAGGACCTTCGCTCGTTGCCATAGTCCATCGAGCCTTCGACCACGTTCGGCAATTTACTACTCAAATTCTCACCCGTCACTGCCGACGTTGCCTGATGACAGATCTCAGCATGCTCGACCAAATTCGGCAGCCTCGACACGCTCGACGAGCTACCTGGCGTGTTCTCCGTTAGATCCAGTTTCAGTCCGTTTGCCGCCCTTCGCATTTTCTCCAATTGGCATGATCGCGCGGGATCTTTTTGTTTCTTTCACTTCCATACGCTTCGAACTTCTTTCGAGTCAAACGCAAATTATGAATCGATCATCGATTATCAAATTTTGGTCTTTTGAAAAACTATCTTTACTAACGAATCGATAAGGGCGAGTACTCGCGCAGCATTAGTCTTCCGTGGTTAGTCGGGTTTTACAGCCGGAGTAGCCTCGTCTGCAAACGAAATAGAGAAAAAAAAACATCGTGTTAGTCGGGTTAGTAGGGTCAGCATGCTCGACACGTTAATATATCGTTTTTGTTAAGTTTTTATAGACCACGGAATATCAAAATACATCGCTGCATACGATCGCATTTGATGAACCATCGGAGGGTGATTAACTCCGCGATACGCTAGTGGTCGACGTTAATGACGTCGATATAATTACCAAATTTCGGCTACAGATCTCGTGTTCTACATTATTACCATTATCATGAAGGGAGGCTATGCGTGTAACAACTTCACGCATGGCCCGATAACACGGGCAAATAAATAAATTCGAGATAATTCAATGTGCAAACAGCACGATTTATAAAGTCCACCCTGCGTACTGTTGTTCATCCTTAAACCCTTTGGTGTACATGACGAATATTGACGCGCTTTTACCGCACTGATATCCGTCGTGTACACCAAACACGTTGCCTCGACGTCAAATTTCAAAGCCAGTTATTTCACACGTAAAGAACACGAGCTTATACTCTTGAGCTACATTAGATGAAACTTCGTACACCACGATTACAATTTAAAGAACATTTGTTTTTTTTATTATTATTCACGGACGACAAAAAAAAGCTTTTCGCAGAATACACTTCAAAATTTTGCCAAGTGGCTCGAATCTGGTGTTTCTGTTTTTAAAATCGATTGGCATTCTCTCGTTGCACTTTGCCGCGAAGTGCGGCCCGACCTATGCGACAGGGCCAGAAATAAATGTCGGACTCTCGTCGTTCGAAATTTTCCTCGCGACTAACCTGCGCGATAATGAGTAGGTACAGGCTGGAGAGCTCAAAGGAGATTGCTGTTTCGCGTGCAAATATGATTAGTTCCGGAGCGTAACTTCATTTGCTTATATTTAAAAAAAATGGAGGATATCTCACTTTATACGAGCCGTACGCGTGTGCGCGCGTGATGATCGGACGCGCGACTGTGTGCGTTGTTACGGGAAAAGACGGTCGGACGGTTGGGTGAAGAGCCAGGTCGATTTTGCCACACGGATAAAAATGAATAAGGCCGCGAGCGAACACCCCGTTGCTGAATGGAAAATCGTGGCGTGTTTGGGTGCACTATGTGCATTATCGAATTATATATATATATATATATATATATATATATATATATATATATATATATATATATATATATATATATATATGTGTGTGTGTGTGTGTGTGTGTGTGTGTGTGTATAGATAGACAAGTACGCGGTACACGTGTGTACGTACATATAGAAAATAAAATACGTAATACGTTCCCTTTTATCGAAAATTTCGACGATAAATGAGAATATTTAGTCGTCATTATCGACGGCGATACGAGAGTAACGCCAGCGAAAGCAACGACTCCATTCGATATTCAACAACGCTCTTTACAGGACGTAATGCGCAAAAGAGCCCTACGCATACTTTCACACATTGACACTTTACGTTACGTTAAAAATGCTTTTCACGACGGTTGAATGCTCGCGATCACGTCAGATTTTATTACATCATCGCTGGTTATTGCATCGATGGATTTTTTTTGTTTCCTTTCACGAATCGTAATTTCCATCGATTTCGTATCGACGTAACGGGCGAAGCGTTGCGAACTAATGTCAACGCGCGCTGTTCGCGGCACTTTGATGTAACGAGCCAATCATTCGTACATAGTGACGAAAATACACGATACCTTTATCGTTAATTTAAAAATCTACCGTTCATTTTATTAGAAGATTCCATTAATTTATTAGTTTTTATCGATAACGAAACAGAAATATAATATTTGGATAAAAAATACGCGCAAACGCACCCCATGCGAAATATTCGGGTTTATCGTGTAATATTGTCGAGAAATATGTTATTTTCAATCGTGACGAAAATATTCAACGTATCATTCGAATGAATTTTGCAAAATAATTCGTCGATCGATAGTGAATGATTGTTTCCGGTCGTGACAAAACAGTGAACGGTTATCGCCGATAAAAATGAAATTTTTCAAATTTATCCGATACTTCGTGAAATGTTGCACACTAAAATCTATACCACCGTGAGACTCTTGTATATCGATAGAATCCAGCAGACCGGTGGGTGAGGGGGAGGGAGGGAGGGAGGAGGGGCGAGGTAACTGCGATAAGCCGGGCGATCATTCCAAGCTGGGAAATTAGTAATGTTTCCTCGTTATTACGAGGATGCCGGTGGCCGTGCGGCTATCGGTCGAAAACTATTTTCTCCGGACGCGAGGCATACAAGCGCGAATAGTTAAAACTTTAAAGCGGGTGAATTCCCCTCGCGATATTCGCGCCTCAACCCCTTTCGATCCTCTTGCGCGAACCCCCTTCCTCCTACAACTAAACCACCCACCAACCCTTCCGGTCGGCGACTTCTCGGACTTTCCGTGAAATCGAATCGGCGCATTGGCATGCGATAATATAACTCTCCTCTACTTGCTATCGCGCATTGGCTGGATCAGAACCTGTCCGTTATATATATATAGAATGGCATTTCGCGAACATTCAGATACCGAAAGATATTCGAAAATTGCCAGGGATATTCCACATCGAGACGGTTGGGACGGTAGGAGAGAGGAAATAATTATTGCATCTTGGTATGCCACGGCCATCCGGTTAGTTTCTCTCCAGCATCCGAGTGTGAGTTCGCCAAGCACTTGGAGAGAAGGACGAACGTGTTTTAGTAGTCTAACCGGAGGACAAGTCTGAGAGAATGGATCATCGAGCATTCCATCGAGTTCTACCTTACCTGGTTAATATCGAACAGGTTGCATCGATATCGTATCAATTAATCGAATTTTCCATCATCATAATTTTTGGAAAATTATTTTCACCTAGCGCTAGCGGTCTTTCGTATTTTGCGAATTTTGTCTCCTAGCTCAATTCATGACTCGATAAAAGATTGGCAAAGTGTTATTGCCATACGATCGAAAGTCGTAAGTCGATAAATAAATAAATTTTTATGTAAAAGAAATAAATTACCAATGAAAATGCAATGGACGGAGGTTTATCTTAAGTTTTTCTAAACGCAAATACGATGAGAATTTTACTATATTTTCTTGGACGAAACTTTATATATACATACTGATTTAACGGGGATACAAGTCTGTTATATATTTGACAATTTGGCACACTGCAGAGCGGAGGAACGAGCAAAGAGCGGCTGTCCCACGCTCGTCGGTTCTCTCTTTAGCCGTTTTATACAATTCCATTTACTCCAAGCACACGCCACGCAGACCTCGGTCTCTCCTTCTCTCTCTCTCTCTCTCTCTCTCTCTCTCTCTCTCTCTCTTTCTCTTTCTCACTTTCGCTCCGAATTCTCGTCAGTTCTCTCCACCGTGTCTTCTCACCTTTTGCTCTCTCTCTCTCGTGGTCCAACGGTCCAACTTTCACCGTTTCTCTCCATCTCTCTCTCAACCCCCATGTCAACTATAGCCACCTTTCTCCCCGTTTCTCTCTCTCTCTCTCTCTCTCTCTCTCTCTCTCTCTCTCTCTCTCTCTCTCTCTTTCGACCAAGCCCTCGTTCGGGTGCATAAAAACTTTTGAATTATTTATGTTTTTCCGTGTGGCGCGCCCGCAGTCGCAATGCGGGATGCAAATGCATCTTCTTTTTTACGGCCCCTTTGAATGTTTAATGCCGAAACCGGAGAAGGGGATGACCATCTCCCATTCTCGTTTCGGCGATGCCATTCCCCCTCCCCCTTTGCCTTACCCTCCCTAACCCATGCCACCTCGCCCCTTTGCCAAGCCAAGAACGTGGCAAACTGCTACTGCTGGCGTTATGTACAGGCAGTACAGAGGCGAATGCGAGACCACCCCGGGTGACACTATCCCGAGCTTCGGCAGAATGAAAGCCAACGTATATGTATATGAGCGAGCGACAGAGAGAGAGAGAGAGAGGGACAAAGAGATCCAGAGGAAGATATTCGTAAAAATCACGATGCGAGAAATCGGAAAAATTTGCGGAAAATCAGGAGAAAAGAACTCCCTTATATAAGAATATTCACGATGGCGTCTCATCTCGCTACTGTTTCGTTCTTGACTTTCAATACACGACTCACGAAGGATCGTAAGAACAGTTTTCCGAGTAGGTATACCTATCACTTCCATTTATCGAGAGCGAAACGATGACGTTCGTCGCATAAAAGCATTAATATCGACGATTTTTATGCCACTTTTGGACGTTATGCGTCTCGGGCTTTGTGCTGTAAAAGAGTCCATGACATCGACACAATCACGAACTAATAAAATTCCATCCAGCGCGCTCCTCCATAGAAGTAAGTATATACAGACCGGGGCAAGAGTCCGGCAACGGCCCGATAATTTAAAAAGGCCAGTTTGTTTCTGATAAAGTTACAGACAAAAGTTCCTTGATTTAGAAATTGCCATCTTTTCAACTCAAAGCCACCCCCCCCCCCCCATGTCAGGACTAAAAGAAAAGAAATTATCAAAAAATCCAACTTGGCGTGGAATGCCGCATTTATACAGATATGTATTTCAGATAAAAACTAACGCACGCGCAACGCACGTTCGTCAACGAGTTTTTACTCATCAACGAGTGATGTAAAGCTCGTTGACCAAGATTCCACCCTCTTTTCTTTTTTCCTCGTATTCTAACTTTTTTTTACCCTTGTCGTTTTTTCTTATTTCCTCGTTGTAACGTCATGATTCGCACAATGACACGTGCGATCTCTTGTATCGTTGAAAGTATCGTTGAAAAATTCACGTTGCAAAAAAGTGTACATGACAAATTTATTGCGACTGGATTGGATAGAGTCGAGGAATAAAACACGGTGAAAATATGCGACACTGTTCGAGGACTCTCGGGTTGTGAGGAAGTTATCGCGTAGGAGAGAGGTTCGAGATTCAAAACGCCATCGGCAACTATGTCAGAGCTAGTAGAGGAGAAACGACGATAGTTGAGATAGTTCAACCACATCGGTCGAATAAGTTTAACAATTGATTACCCGAGAGGTTTCTAGCTGCTGTTAACTCGAGGCTCCTAGACGAGAGAAAGAGAGACGTCCTATAACGCACGCGCGTGGACAGAAACGTTTCACTCCAGAGAAAGAGAGACGTCCTATAACGCACGCGCGTGGACAGAAACGTTTCACTCCGGTCAGAGAATAACGTTTGTTGCAGGAGCGGTTAGATCTCTTGCGTCTGAAATTCCTTCGAATCCCTCTACCTCGCCACAATTGGGTATGATTTTCACCGAACGTGCAATATATCCACCAGTTAGAGACAGTTCACCACCACCGTGTAACTTACAGATCGCAATTAATGCCAGCTAATTTGCCACCAAACTTACTTCGACTATATACAAATTCGAAAACACAGAGAAATCTTTCGAATCGACGTAACGAAGTAATAATCTCCACGCCTATCGTCTAAAATATACGTTCTGTCGCGACTAAAATTATTTTATTTTCAACAATATAAAATCGATTAAATTCATCCGAGTTAAAAGAAAAAAATGATCAAGGTTACATTTCGATCGAAATGAGATATCTCACTGAGAACTTCGCGAAATCTTCGAGCGGAGCGAATCGTTTCGCTTTAATCTCATACGAGATACGATATTTGTGACGTCGTTCTCTTATTTTTCTATCCCTTAGCCTCCGCATCGTTCTTCGGGGAATCAGGAAAGTAATATAAAGTCCTGAACACGAG